>JAQNDB010001550.1:0-48173 GCA_029204045.2 Tillandsia leiboldiana
GGCCCCGTAGCCACTCTCCCAGCCGCCAACTCCAACATCTGCCCACTCCTGCCGCACTTCCGGACCACCCCGCACCGGCCGCCGCCTCGCTTTTGCCGGAAAAGAAGAGATCAAGAATCACCTCGATCTCTCGGGTTGCGGGAGGAAGGTGCTGCGAAGGACCCTGGTCGACCCAGCCTCTGCCTGTGGAGTCCCTCGCGAAGCCGCGTCCGAGCCCGAGTGAAGCCACCCCGGCCGCCGCCGTGCGCCGCCGCGGCGAGCTTCCTCATCCTTGATCTTTCCGGCGAAGGTAAGCTCTCGGGATCTTCTCGTTAATTTTGGTACAAGGACCCTACAGATGGGTTTCTGACATCACGGACGCCCCCTCGTTAAGGCCCAGCTGCGGCCGCCGTCACGATCACCTGGCGGGAGCAACCCCGCCGGATTATCGTTCTCGTGACCGATCCCAAGTGCCACCACCATCCGATCCGCCCGGCGCGAGATCAGAGCCGTTGGATCACCTCCTCTCGAGGACTGCAACCTCTCCACAAGACTTGCGGGTGATCGGACGAAGATCGGGCTCACGCAAGCCAGCCCTAGAAACCCGACCTTGGCGTTTTCGCCGATCGCCGCCGTCCGGCGCCGCCCGCGGCTTCCCGATACCGGCCACCTCTGCTGGAAGCATCCTGGTGGGGTGGGGATCAGCTCGGTCCATCTTGCTCCGGCCCGGACCGCCGCGCCGGAAATCCGCCATTGTTGGCCATTGAGGTTTTCCCGAGCTCCTCCGCCGCGCCACGCCGCCGCCTCGGGTCGCCCGGAAACCACTCAGGTAGGCTCCTATGATCCTCTAGAGTCTTTCCATCGTGTTGCATGAGGATCTTGACGTCGGGTTTCTTGCCACCACAGTCGCACCCGAATTGCCTTCAAGCTTAGCTCCGGCGATCCCGGCGACTCGGGACTCCGGCAACCATCCAGGTAAGACCTAGATGACTTCCTCTCACCCCCATTGTTTAGTTTGGGTCAAAAAGGGCCCCGGTTTCATGGACTTATTCCTGGCACCCGAAATCACCACTACGGGCTTAGCTCCGGCCGCCGCCGCCTCCGGCCGCCGGGGCTCGACCCCGCATGGACCCGAGACCTCCTGGGGACCTCTTCTAACTGATGCTCACCTTGGTTCCAGGCCCGAGCCACTGTCGTTCCAAGAACACCAAACCGAGCCTTGATCCAAACTTGGGTGCCTGCTCGGCCGTCTCTCCGGCCGGCCTCCGGCGCGTGCAAGGGTGAGCACACCACTCCTCTGTTATTACTGAACCCCATGCTCCAGTTAGATCACTTGTAGATCAAGTATATATTAAGCCGCAACATTACTAATTTGGAGCCCTTGTGTTATGGGCCAACTTGTAAATGGGCCTGGTCTCGGCCCAAATATTGTGAGCACGGCCTCCGTCTCGACGTAACGAACGCGCTGAAACTTACGGCGTCGTCGTTGGACCCCCGGATTTCAAGAACGAGCCGAAACGGGCAATTAAATTAATGTTGCTATGCAAATCTAAGAACATATTAGACTAAAAGGTAAGTTGGACATATTAGCTGCCTTTAGATAGTGTTTTAAATCTACTAGGCATCGGGTTAGGGTTCCGTAGGTCCTCGTTGACCGGGAATCGGACTTTGGGTCGATAAATCGGCGATATTCTCCCGTTTAAGCTTTACGTTGCTGTCGGATCGTCGGGAAGGATTTGTGTGAGTCTATTACTGACCAGATCTCATTATTCAGGGCCCAGTTGCTCAGCACCAGCCTCCCAGTAGCTAGTGGGAGTCCGGGATCGGCCTACATTCAGGTGGGTCGTTTTTACTTTATTCCTAGCCTCTAAATTCTATCATATTGGACGGGACCTATTCTAAGTGTACTGGGGTTAAATAATGATGGGCGATAGCTTATGCATGTCAGCGGGTTCTCTATAGTGTTTAGCGTCGGTTACCGACGGTTGTTCTCTTTTTAACCATTATATGTCAGCAGGCCACCTTCGAGTGCGCGTATTATTACCTTGCTTTCGATTTTGCACTTTACCTCATTACTCCTGTTAATTATATTATGATACTGACATGATGGTGGTTACGGTTACTTGGCTCGAGGTTGCCACACGTGCACCCGCGGTTTGGCCACCGCAAAGGGTGCGCTTTTCCGGAAAAGGGTCGTAGGACCCGTGTATACCCACGAGGTGACGTAGTGGGGCCCCTTATTAGCTGTGGGGTTGAGGCGCCGAGGTGCGAGCGGAGCGACCCGCCGGTTTAGTTGTCCGGCGCGGTCGCGGTGCTGCAGGTACGGTATGGGCCGTCGGTAGTGGACCCGACGCGGCAGGGTATTACAGATGCAGATATACAGGTTACCATTTTTTCCCCCCCTCCTTGGGAGGGTGGTTGCCCCAGTTGTCTTCACGGTTTGTTTTACTATATTCTCATGCTTTACTACTTCTGCGTCACTGACATCCCACCTCGTGACAGGGTCCAGACGTGGGACGAGAGGTAGGCGGTGGTGAGGACGGGACAGGAGCAGCTGGGTCGCTGGTGGACCCTGGACTGTGTTCATTCTTTACTCTCGCTTTTCATTACCTTGTAGTTATGTGAGTGGTTCGCGATACCCTCGTGGGGTCGGCATGGATGTCGGTACGGGCTACATTTAGTGCCCCTGGTGGAATATTTTTCCCTTTTTATTTCTATTGGCCATTTAAAAATCAAAAAGGCAGAAGCCAAAGAAAAGATTGCGAAAACCGTTTTTAAAAATCTAAGTGTCGTGTGGGCACTGGTTTCAAATCCCTGTGGATTTATGGATTGCGACAGAGATTTCAAAACTTGGTGTCGGGTGGGCACCGCTTTCAAACCTTGTGGATTTATGCTAATTTCGAAACTAGCTTTCAAAACGTAAGTGCCGGGTAGGCGCTCTTCCAAAACGGTGGATTTATCCTTTCCAAATTGACCGGCCATATGTTCTTCTGATATTAGTTTAGAATGCTGGTTAATTGTTGTGATTGAATGGCTGTGTATGTTGGAACATGTACTGAACGCTACGCCGTGCACGTACAGGGGAGACTCTGTCCGTTTGCAGAGTGATCCTGTATGTGTGGCGGGTCTGGGCACGTGCCGGGGAAGAGGGGTTCTCTTTTAAACAAAAAAAAAAAAAAAAAAAAAAAAAAAAAAAAAAAAAAAAAATTTTACACGTCAAACATTCGACTTTCATGAATCGTTTCCGCTAAAACAAACCCCGGGGCGTGACAGATTAAATGGTATCAGAGAGTTCTTTCAATCACAACAGTTAGTGCCGACATCCGTGGACAACCCCCACATGCCTACATACGAATGAAATGGGTAGGGCATAGGACTGTAGAACGTGAGTGACCGAGGGGGGGAAAATGTTGAGTCCTTTCTCTCACTTTATGGTTGTTGTTAGTAGGGTAGTCTAAAGTTGACTCTTGTGATGTGTGACAGACAGGGCCCGTACTAGATCATCGGCCGGGGACACAGAGTCAGAGTCCGAGTCCTTTCCCTCGCTAAGAGGTGCGATGTACCGTTGATGATTAGCAAAGACTAAAGCCGACCTTCTTTGTGTGCATACAGATCGAGGGCCGACTCAGCCAGCAACCGACGACGGAAATGGACATCGCCGACGAAGCCAATCGCCTGCTCCGCAACCAACTGCGCGACGTGGCTGGGCAACTGCTGACTCTCGCGGAGCGCCTGAACATGCTGACACAGGAACTCGAGGGCGTCGACCGGTTCCGGGGCGGCAGCAGAAGCGTTGCCCCTCCCGGGATGCCACCGACGGGCCCTCCCGCCGTCCAGGAGGCTACTAACCTGACCGTGCACGCCAACGCAGAGTGCGCCCGGCAGGAATGCTCTTACCCCGAGTCGGCCGGGGACCCCCATCGGAGGGGCCGGGCGAGCAAACGCCCGAGAGCCGGGCAGACCCTCGGGCAGACGACGGAGGAGAGACCTAGGCCGCAGAAACCGTGCGTCATATGCGGCAACGCACACCTCATGACGAGCTGCCCGTGGCGGGACGGACACTGTTTCCGATGTGGCAGGCCGGGCCACACGCGTTATGAGTGCCCTCTGAAGCCGTCTGTCAGAAGACCCCCGGCGCCGCGACATGTCGAGCCCAAGGGAACCGCCGCCTCCACCCCTCAAGGGGGCACCGATCCAGAGAGCCGACCTAATCCACGCCCGACGCAAGCACCGAAGGTCGAACGAGGGCTTAAGGGGAGCGCGCACGTGCAACCGGGATCCTGCGTCATCTGCAAGGGCGCGCACCCAGTGACGGAATGCACTTGGAGGTACCACTATTGTAACCGGTGCGGCTTGCCAGATCACAATCACCTCTCCTGCCCCCAAGGGCCCACCCCCGCCTCCGCCGCCGTGCCACCACCGCCAAGAGGAACAGAGAGCGCGGCGGTCCCCGTGCAGACAAAGAACTCGCCCGACGACCAACGATGCGCGGACTCTTTAGACAGCAAACCCCCTCCCCAACACGCGGTGCGACGCTGGCCCAAGGATTGTGGGCGGACTCCCCCGGCCGCCCCGGTAGACGACGCGTCGTCCCGAAATAGGGAATGACAGGTACTATTTCATTTTATTTTTCTATATTTTTCCTTGTTGCCTTCCCTTCCCTTGGCTATAGAAGCACCGTTTGGGCCGGAGCAACCCGACCCTACCAGACCCTTGCGAGCCCCCCCTGCCTTTAGCTCTACCTTTCGTTTCGTCGACTGTTCCGGTCTAGTGTGCTTACGGGCGAGGAAGCAGATCTAACCTTAGCGATTTGCACACCGGTACGTGAATTGCACAATCTCCGATGCACGAAATTCCGCCTTCCCGGTCCGATACCTGGGTATTTAGTTAGGAGCGAGCCCTAGGGTGACTTGCGTTCACGAGAGAGCGCAGGGTATTGGATAATGGGTTGGAGCCCCGAGTGTGTTTCACACAGTTGAGTCTCGTTGTTTCGGTTATTAGCCGTACGCACTCTGATTTTTGGGATCATTATTAGTGCAGGGTTAGCCGCGGCCAGGGTTTCGGCTGTGGGCTTGATGTTTCAATGGATCCAGAGTGCTCGGATCAGTTACGGTGGTTAAGGGTTAAATCACTGTTCTCTTCGTAATCGTCCAGCGGATGGCACAGCAGTAGATGACTGCTATTGTTGCACTAGCCTCACAGTTTGCTTAGAGGTTGAACAAGTTGCCGACCTTTCAGTGTCTCCGTGTCTTATTTCGTTGGCCTATGGGCCCGATAGTAACCCTGTTTGGGGGCGGATGCAAATTGACCCCACCTTTTGCTCAAATTTTGTGGATCGACGTGGACTCGCCTATGTGTTAGTCGTGGTGATGGTTGTGACCACGAGGCGGTAGTAATCCTTGATAAAGGTTATGTTTTTGGCACTGAGATTGTGTTGGGAGGTATGTGATATACCTTCTGATAAGAATTGCGCCCCCAACTTGTTGTTGGCGACAAACCTTTGGTATTCCGCTGTTCTTTTGGTAAGCACGTTGGCTACAGGCAACGGACTGTCGAGAGAACTGAGGAAATACTCTGCCCTGTAATGGGGAGTATCAGATTGGGTCTAAATTGGTAGCCTTAGAGTTGTAAATACCTTGCGACTGACCTGTAGCCCACGATTAGACTTTTGAGCATTCCCATAAAGTATGACTTCAGGCTGTAAGCTCCGGGAGTGAAACTTTTTAAGTTGTAAGTTTCGGGGACGAAACTTCTTTTAAGTTGTAAGTGATGTAAGAACTCGAAATATCTTATGTTAACGAGTAGTCTAAAGGGGATTTTTGACCTGGTTTTGATCGCAAAAGACCCCTGTTGGCCTATATGGTCAATCGCCAGTGTGCAAGTTGCACGAGGCAAAAAGACTAATTCCCAATCCGGACGTGACCTTGGAAATCCGAGTTGACCGTTGCGATCGTCTCATCGAACTGAACGAGATTCATATTCAGTATTTTTCGATCTGACGGTCGGATCGTCCAGAAATCGATGAAGAAGCGAGCGAATCATCGGGACCCATGTAACAGCGGCCTGCGCACAGTGCTTTTAAGTTAACACTGTAGATGAATAGTAACCCCCAACCTTCGACACCCCGACGAATGCAACGCTGACTGTTTCACTGTCCGGATTCCGAACCTGGTGATCCAGGTAGTCGTTTTGAATGGTTTCGTCATTTTGGACGCAATGACACTGACGGAATTTTCGTTTGACGACCCTAGAGTCTCGAAAAGCGTGATAACTGTATTTGGGCACAGTACTGATGGACCGAGTTTTCATCTGGGCAGTTTCTCAAAAATCGGAAATCGCTACCTGATAGGTTTCGTCGAGCTGGACGTCGTGGCGAAGCCCATTTTTCGTTTCGACGAACAGAACATCTCGAAAAGCGTGAAATACGGAGAAATTGCAGCTTTTTGCACATGAAACCCTATAGAACCTGCCTCGGAAAGCGCGCCCCTGCATAGAGAGGGACCTAATAGTGATTGTAAGCTGCTGAGAGGACCAGGCGGGGAAAGAACAGAGTTGGAGGGACTAAATTGCAACTAGTGCTTATAGGTATATAGATATATATATACGTATAGCTTGAGCTAGGGCTTCGAAAACCCTAAGCCCCGTAGCCCCTCTCCCAGCCGCAACTCCAACAATCTGCCCCCTCCTGCCGCACTTCCCGGACCACCCCGCACCGGCCGCCGCCTCGCTTTTGCCGGAAAAGAGAGATCAAGAATCACCTCGATCTCTCGGGTTGCGGGAGGAAGGTGCTGCGAAGGACCCTGGTCGACCCAGCCTCTGCCTGTGGAGTCCCTCGCGAAGCCGCGTCCGAGCCCGAGGGAAGCCAGCCCCGGCCGCCGCCGTGCGCCGCCGCGGCGAGCTTCCTCATCCTTGATCTTTCCGGCGAAGGTAAGCTCTCGGGATCTTCTCGTTATTTTGGTACAAGGACCCTACAGATGGGTTTCTGACATCACGGACGCCCCCTCGGTACAGGCCCAGCTGCGGCCGCCGTCACGATCACCGGCGGGAGCAACCCCGCCGGATTATCGTTCTCGTGACCGATCCCAAGTGCCACCACCATCCGACCGCCCGGCGCGAGATCAGAGCCGTTGGATCACCTCCTCTCGAGGACTGCAACCTCTCCACAAGACTTGCGGGTGATCGGACGAAGATCGGGCTCACGCAAGCCAGCCCTAGAAACCCGACCTTGGCGTTTTCGCCGATCGCCGCCGTCCGGCGCCGCCGCGGCTTCCCGATACCGGCCACCTCTGCTGGAAGCATCCTGGTGGGGTGGGGATCAGCTCGGTCCATCTTGCTCCGGCCCGGACCGCCGCGCCGGAAATCCGCCATTGTTGGCCATTGAGGTTTTCCCGAGCTCCTCCGCCGCGCCACGCCGCCGCCTCGGGTCGCCCGGAAACCACTCAGGTAGGCTCCTATGATCCTCTAGAGTCTTTCCATCGTGTTGCATGAGGATCTTGACGTCGGGTTTCTTGCCACCACAGTCGCACCCGAATTGCCTTCAAGCTTAGCTCCGGCGATCCCCGGCGACTCGGGACTCCGGCAACCATCCAGGTAAGACCTAGATGACTTCCTCTCACCCCCCATTGTTTAGTTTGGGTCAAAAAGGGCCCCGGTTTCATGGACTTATTCCTGGCACCCGAAATCACCACTACGGGCTTAGCTCCGGCCGCCGCCGCCTCCGGCCGCCGGGGCTCGACCCCGCATGGACCCGAGACCTCCTGGGGACCTCTTCTAACTGATGCTCACCTTGGTTCCAGGCCCGAGCCACTGTCGTTCCAAGAACACCAAACCGAGCCTTGATCCAAACTTGGGTGCTGCTCCGGCCGTCTCTCCGGCCGGCCTCCGGCGCGTGCAAGGTGAGCACACCACTCCTCTGTTATTACTGAACCCCATGCTCCAGTTAGATCACTTGTAGATCAAGTATATATTAAGCCGCAACATTACTAATTTGGAGCCCTTGTGTTTATGGGCCAACTTGTAAATGGGCCTGGTCTCGGCCCAAATATTGTGAGCACGGCCTCCGTCTCGACGTAACGAACGCGCTGAAACTTACGGCGTCGTCGTTGGACCCCCGGATTTCAAGAACGAGCCGAAACGGGCAATTAAATTAATGTTGCTATGCAAATCTAAGAACATATTAGACTAAAAGGTAAGTTGGACATATTAGCTGCCTTTAGATAGTGTTTTTAAATCTACTAGGCATCGGGTTAGGGTTCCGTAGGTCCTCGTTGACCGGGAATCGGACTTTGGTCGATAAATCGGCGATATTCTCCCGTTTAAGCTTTACGTTGCTGTCGGATCGTCGGGAAGGATTTGTGTGAGTCTATTACTGACCAGATCTCATTATTCAGGGCCCAGTTGCTCAGCACCAGCCTCCCAGTAGCTAGTGGGAGTCCGGGATCGGCCTACATTCAGGTGGGTCGTTTTTACTTTATTCCTAGCCTCTAAATTCTATCATATTGGACGGGACCTATTCTAAGTGTACTGGGGTTAAATAATGATGGGCGATAGCTTATGCATGTCAGCGGGTTCTCTATAGTGTTTAGCGTCGGTTACCGACGGTTGTTCTCTTTTTAACCATTATATGTCAGCAGGCCACCTTCGAGTGCGCGTATTATTACCTTGCTTTCGATTTTGCACTTTACCTCATTACTCCTGTTAATTATATTATGATACTGACATGATGGTGGTTACGGTTACTTGGCTCGAGGTTGCCACACGTGCACCCGCGGTTTGGCCACCGCAAAGGGTGCGCTTTTCCGGAAAAGGGGTCGTAGGACCCGTGTATACCCACGAGGTGACGTAGTGGGGCCCCTTATTAGCTGTGGGGTTGAGGCGCCGAGGTGCGAGCGGAGCGACCCGCCGGTTTAGTTGTCCGGCGCGGTCGCGGTGCTGCAGGTACGGTATGGGCCGTCGGTAGTGGACCGACGCGGCAGGGTATTACAGGATGCAGATATACAGGTTACCATTTTTTCCCCCCCTCCTTGGGAGGGTGGTTGCCCTAGTTGTCTTCACGGTTTGTTTTACTATATTCTCATGCTTTACTACTTCTGCGTCACTGACATCCCACCTCGTGACAGGGTCCAGACGGGGAGAGAGGTAGGCGGTGGTGAGGACGGGACAGGAGCAGCTGGGTCGCTGGGGACCCTGGACTGTGTTCATTCTTTTACTCTCGCTTTTCATTACCTTGTAGTTATGTGAGTGGTTCGCGATACCCTCGTGGGGTCGGCATGGATGTCGGTACGGGCTACATTTAGTGCCCCTGGTGGAATATTTTTCCCTTTTTATTTCTATTGGCCATTTAAAAATCAAAAAGGCAGAAGCCAAAGAAAAGATTGCGAAAACCGTTTTTAAAAATCTAAGTGTCGTGTGGGCACTGGTTTCAAATCCCTGTGGATTTATGGATTGCGACAGAGATTTCAAAACTTGGTGTCGGGTGGGCACCGCTTTCAAACCTTGTGGATTTATGCTAATTTCGAAACTAGCTTTCAAAACGTAAGCGCCGGGTAGGCGCTCTTCCAAAAACGGTGGATTTATCCTTTCCAAATTGACCGGCCATATGTTCTTCTGATATTAGTTTAGAATGCTGGTTAATTGTTGTGATTGAATGGCTGTGTATGTTGGAACATGTACTGAACGCTACGCCGTGCACGTACAGGGGAGACTCTGTCCGTTTGCAGAGTGATCCTGTATGTGTGGCGGGTCTGGGCACGTGCCGGGGAAGAGGGGTTCTCTTTTAAACAAAAAAAAAAAAAAAAAAAAAAAAAAAAAAAAAAAATTTACACGTCAAACATTCGACTTTCATGAATCGTTTCCGCTAAAACAAACCCCGGGGCGTGACACATACACTTGTCCACACAGATCCAGGTTGATCTGAAGTGAGCATCAAGCTCAGGGGACAATTCTGAGCAACTTTGATATACAACTCGAGAGCTAATTCCCATGTTTCCTTCATTGGGGCATTTCCACAAGCACTTGGTGTGCACATTCCTTAAGCAACCACACAACACCAACCCAAGGTTGGTTCTTTGCACACACAGCACCAGAGGCTTTCAAACTTGGATCAAAACATTCCTTTAAGCTTACTGATCAATTCCCCTCAACTTGGAGCAATTAAACTCCCCCAAACCGGCCGGGCCCGAGGAAGAAGATGACCTCCTCGGCTTTGAAAATCGTGATGATCAACCCAGGACTTCTGGGCTTCATCCAAATGCACCAGCAGGTGCACCTCATCTCCCTGATGCTTTCCAAGCCCAAGCCTGGTCGACGGGAAGAGTCGGCGCCGGCGGGGCACGAAGCTCCATTTCGAGCTTTATGCCTCTAATGGCGGAATTCAACAGAGGCCATATGAGGCCCTCAGACTTGTAAGGTAGAGTTCCTGGGTCTACACGAAGCTTCCCGATCCACTCCCGGCCGTCGAAGTTGGCCGGAGCGCCGGCGGCCGCGACAAGCTCCATTTCGGGTCAACAATGGCCATCAATCTTTCCGATGCTGCATGGGCAGCATGCAAGTGCATGGATGCACTCCTTACACTCCCAGCAACACTTCTGGGCAAGTGGCCGGCGACGGGGAGGCGCGCCGGCGCCGGAGCTGCAAGCTCGGCCAAGTGCAACAAAAACCCGAAACTAGGGCATCCGTTTTCTCGCAAACGGCTAAACCATAAATTCTAAGACTTTGCAGATTTATTCTTCATGTTATACAGTCTCAGCACACCAATTTTGGTGCGAATTGGTCAAGCGGTTTGTGAGTTCTCTTGCGGCGGAGCTCGGCTAGGTTTCCGGCGAGACCTTGCTCCGGCCGGCCAACCCAGCAGCATGGGTGCTCGGGATTGTGCATGTAGCATCCCTAGGACATGGGAAATCTACTGCTAAGGGTCTCGGGTGCTAGGAACCAGTGGTTAGGGTGCTCTCACCTTGGCCGGAGTTGGTGAAGGAGGAAGAAGCCGGTTCTCGGGTCCTTCTTCACGCGCGGCCTCGGGCAACTCCAGCAATGCTCCAGAGATGCCAAGGAACTCTTCAAGCACTTCAGATCCAATCCAGGAAGAAGTTGGTCCAACTCTCTTCCTTCTCTCTCTCTCCCGAGTTCACAAGAATGGTGTTGTGATGCCCTCGGCCAACTTACACTCAGGGTCTTAAGAGGATTAACTCTTGGGAGTTAGAAATCCCAAGAGCCTCGTGTAACCTCCCACGAGGAAGCCCAAAAGCCAACTCCTCTTTAATGCAAGATTCTTTGCATTATTCCCTTCAAACCGGGTTCACACTTAACCCCCAAGCTCCGAGCTCTGCTCAGCCACATTCGTGGGCTTCTTAGGTTGGCAGAGGCCCAATGAACAAGATCCCAAGAGCTTTGGCCCAAGAGTACCCAAGATGCTTGAAGAAAAAGCGATAATTCGGCACTTTTCACGTATTTTGAGAAAATTTACTCGACGAAATGCGAAATGGACTTCGCCACGACGTCCGGCTCGTCGAGAGCTTCAAGATAGGCTGTTTATTTGCTCAATTTGGTGCACAAATGAATTCTCGGGCCATTCTGTTCTGTATGTCGCAACCCGACACACGCACTTCGATGCACACGGATCGCCAAACGCGGAAACCGTCAGTGCCATTGCGCTCAGAACGTCGAAATTAGTTAGGATCCACTACTCATACCCCTATGTCAGGGTTTTAGACAGTGAAACGACCGTTAGTGATCAAAGGGCCATTTAAAATAAGGGTTACTATTCACAACTTAAGTTGTGGGACCCGTTTCTTCTTTGTTAATTTCTGGACAATCCGACCGTTGGATCGTCGACAAGTGAATATGAATTTTTTATGTTTCGACGAGACGGTCGCAACGGTGAACTCGTATTTTCCAGATCAGACCCCGATCAAAAGTCGACATTTTTGGACCACTATTGAACTACTATCTACCAATTTTTGCTATTTAAATAATTCTGGAAATTATTTAAACCTGAATTCTGGATTTTAAAATCCTGGTTACTACACCCGACATGCGATTTTCTCATCTCTCGAGCCATAAATCGCAACGGGCATCCCTCGTACTCCAACAATCACAGATCTTAGAAGGGGCAAGTCAATCACGGGCGAGGGATCCAAAAGCAAAACAATCCTGAGCTGAGACGTGAAACAACACAGAGGCCCCATCAAGAGCCGGGGGAAACAGAATAACCATCCGCGCAACACGCACTAAACCACCTCCTGGTGTCTACTCAACCAGGACCACCCGAAGTATACCCACAGATTCATCCCATGAGGAAAAGATCCAATAAGCTGGGGTCTTCACTCGATTACTTCCGATCCAAAATCACCCGAGTGGCCTACTCAACCACGAGCTACCCTCAAAAGGGATCCTCCAGAGACACAATCTCAAGCCACGGTTGGACACTCAACAAGCCAACATAACCCCAACAGATCCACGGGTCGAAAGGATGCCCTGACGGGGACCAAACCGTCAGTGAACGGGAGGGAAAACTGGCTCGAAAGGCGATCAAAATGCGGAGGCTCAAACTCGCGGTCAAAAATCCCAAATCAGCAACAACAATCCGCGAAAATCCCACTCAAGATACTGAGTAATCAAAACTGATAGCCAAGCAGGCATGGCCTACGCCCAGGTATAACAATCCAAGCTGGGAATAAAGGACGTACAGAAAGGCTCAACTGTGGAATCCAAGCTGCCTGCAAAACAATGGTTCATCCTGCCCCAACACTCACAGGGTTGGACTAAAGAAGTGTGGACCGAAGATCCACCCATGGTAACTCTACCGCCACAGTGGGAGGCATCACTAAAGCACACAATTCCATCTCCCAACACAGGAAACACTAGCATTGGCGCTAATATCAGACACATTATCCATTGGCCATGCTCTCTCGGCACCGCCAAGTCTAGAAGTTCCTCACCTCAAAAATGAAAGTTGGTCTCGGTCAACTTGAATAACATCCATTAGGTCGGGTTCCACCGCCGCCCCTACGGCTCGAACAAAGCGACCCAAGAAGGTATGCTTCTGCAGCTACAACTTGTACCTCAATAACTTGGCATACCACTTCATCCACACGGGCATGGTAGCACATCCACAAAGTGCTCCTCGTGCTCCAAGTCACTCTGGGAGTAAATCAAAATATCCTCGGAAAACACCACTCCCAGTTCGCCCAAGTACAACTGGGACATACAATCCCTCAGATCTTGAAGTCCACAGGGCATTCGTCATTCCATTGGGCCTCGCTAACAACTCATAATGCCACCACCGTGTCCAAAACGCCATCTAGGCGAAGTCCTCGGCTGTCTAACTCCAAGTGGGTGCTCGCATCATCCACCAACTGCCGGAGTATAATTCCATCATAAGGTCCTGGATACCATAAAAGGACCCTCACATTCGTGTATCAATGACGTGGCATCACCACAGTATACCAACGACGTGGCACTAGGTCAAACAGACCCCTCGATCCATCGGACCCTGCAACAGTGCCAAGTCTCTCTCTCAGCTCTACCGGCGATATCCAATGAGGTGCCGTCCCGGGTGGCGCGGTTCCTCGAACCACGTCAAACGCAATCTCTATCTCCCTAACCGGCGGCATTACCAACAACTAAGGTGAAATCACACCCGGGATCTCATGGAGACAGAGATATCCCTGAGTCCCGGTGCCGCCGTAAGCACCTCTCACTCTCCCGCTAAAACCAGAGTGCTCTAACAACCTCAACGAGCAAGCCTCCAATTGCCCGCCTTGCCGAAGATCAAAGTCCTCTCTTGCCGCAGTCAAACATCCTGTGGCATAGTGCCCAACAATCTCAAGCATAAGGTCAAAACACCTAACTGCTATAATTTCCAATAACTCTGCCGGTGTCTCGCGGTCTCGGCCGCACTGGACATGATCCAAAAGCCTCCTCCACGTGCACAACAACAACAGGAACCTGTACCTCTAGTGCACGTGGTAACAAATCTGCCTCTAACCCATGTAAGAGTGGAGCATGCTCTAACTCCGACTACCGTGGTGAAATCCCACCTGCGACCCTCAATCCACTACCGTGGCGCCCTCCAACCGGGCGGCACAGATTCATCCGCTCAAAGCAAGTGGTTGTCGCTCAATCTGCCTGAAAACCAGGGCTATCACTAGGAAGCACGACCTCTGTCTCTGATCACAATGAGGCGACGAATAAGGTCCTCCGCAGATAACAAATCCACGCTATCACTGCGCCACTCTGATAAAATACTGATGTCGCCTTCGGGGTCCACCCGACCTCTGACATCTCGGGAATTCGTCATCCAAGAAAAGAAAATTAGTCATGCCCCTACCGGCCGATCTGTCCTCCATCATCCGGCGCCAAGCACCAAAATCCAGAACTCACCTCTAGCGGCAGATCCCTATCCAAAGGAACTGCAATGCCGCGCTCCATACACGGTGCCTGCTCCAGCGAGGCGTCTAAATCCACAATGAAGGGACCGAATAACAGGAAGGTGTCCTGGCGCAATCCGCTCCCAATCTTATATATCCTATGCGCCTCGTCCCTCGAATCTGGAGCGCGCGGTTCAACAACTGCATACACTCACCAGCACAGGGAGGCTCTCAATTAATCACTCCATCACCACCAGCCGCGACTCTGCCTCCAAGGGCTCTAAACTCAATCTTACGAGTCGGGGTGGTTCATCTGCCAAACATGGCTCCATAGGTCGATCATGTCCCACGGCTCACCAGTCGTCAACCATCCACCCTGCCTCGGTGCCTCGACACTAAACCTTGGCACAGAGGGGGCTATTCAGTGCTCCGACAACTGTGTCACCAAGACCAGCTGCTCCCTCAGCCGCTGGCAAGCCTCTGACAATCCTGTCATCTGGGTCCGGGGTTCTCTGACCTCGATCCGGGTATCCGGCCCAAAACCAACTGCTCAAGCTCAACTGCCATGACAGGATGCACACGGGTCAGAACCCAACGTCGGGGAGACACCGCTCGCCACGACGAAACAACAAAACAGCACACAACAACACTCGACCCAATCCAGCGAAAGTCTAAAGCGTGTCACCCGTTCCACATCATTATGTTGTCTGCAGCCAACATAATTACTTAGGAGAATAAACATGCCAATCACTCCTCCCGTCCCTTGGGAGAGGTATAAAACTCAATCAGGACTCTCGCAAAATCACGACTCTCACAAAGTCAACCAAGGGTCAAACCAAAAGCCTAGGGTTTCTAAGTCCACCATGACCTACAACCTAGGCTCTGATACCACTCTAAGCTGTCACGCCCCGGGGTCGAAACTGCGACCCGGGCCCGCCAACAGATCCGCCACCTATGCCAACCTGCATAGGCGAAGCGTCCTACCTGCAAGAAAAGTGCTACAACTAAACAGATATCAGAGCTATAAATAAAAAAATCTGCTGTAACTAAAATCAATCACTGTACAACTGGAAATAAACAACACTGTCTGCCTCCCAAAATAATAATAATACAAATCCTCGAGTACAAGCTCTAAACCCAACCGGGAGGTAACTCCAATATATATGCAACAGTGTACAGTCTCTCAATACAAAATATCCTCACTACAAGTCTCTCAAAAGAGGAAAAGAAACCGCTAATCTACTGATGATCTCCTCAGAAGGGTACCGCTACTCTCCAACGCCGGGTAGGGATCTAGCTCGCGACTCCCTCGCCACGATCAACAACCGCAGAGTCGGCCACACCTGCTAAGACTCTGCACAACCAAAGAGAGGAGAGAAAAAGGGGGGAAAAAAAAACCCCCAAAGGGTGTGAGAACTACTCCAAAAAGGGAGTTCTCAGTGGGTACCACCGCCAGACCCGACGGTCTGCCCACCAAGTCCTCAAGAGACAAAAACTAACCCAAGTCATAAGACTGAAACGGGTAAGCTGGAAACTCTCAACAGCTACCCTGCCCCTAACTAAAGGCTAAAAGGGGGAGAACCAAACAGTGGTATGCAACCACTAGCACATGAAGTGCACCACCGACCCAATCGAACTGACTGCCACATCTGGTCCAGTCAAACCTGCGCCCACCTACAACCACCTCCCGATGACGGACAGGAATTACGTAGGGCGTCCAAACGGACAAGCTCGCTATCGAGGAGAGAAACATGCAGGCTATGGTCAAAATCCACGCTCTCTCTCAGAACGGATAGAATCAAGATGCTCAACCTCTCACACAGCGGTCAAAGTACTCGCAACAACACGGGACCACCGTCAACCAGACGGCTCTCAACAATACTAGCACTGATCTAAACTCAACTACCAGTCTGCACTCGGCCCCCAGGCACGAGTGTAACAATAAAAGTATCTGACCGAAATAAACCCAATCAAATGAACCGGTATGACACCCGGTACTGCCTGCTCTGCTGTCGAACTCAGTAACTGATCGGCACACGGCTCGATCACAAGATATGTAACGGACCGGCACACGGCTCGGTCAAAAATATAAGTAACAGACCGGCACACGGCTCGGTCAAGCCTACCTCCGGAGTGGCACTCGAGGGGAGCGACCCACACGAGTAAAGTACATCTCAGTAACAAGTATCTCTGTCAAGTGTCTCAATGTAGCAGGACTGGATCACGACTCTGATCAAAGTGGGAAAGCTCAACCACTAAGGAAAGACCCGACCTCAATCGGATGCACTAAACGATAAGTGGGAAACTCCATCCACTAAAGAAACTGATACCCAATCAGGTGCATAGAGAAACACCCGGTCAACCGCCCAATATCCGCGGTTGCCGCAAAGCCCCACAACTAAACCAACCTGCCCAGACACGATGTCCCGACTATACACTACCCAGACCCCCTGCTCGAACCCGAGCAACACTGACCACCTGACTAACAAGAAGGAGAAAAGAAAAGCATGGTTTCTCCTAAGTCAAGTTCCAATAAGTAGTGCAGCAGTAAAAGATGGCCTAACTACATGACCATACAAGCATGCAATTGTCCTCAAGGAAATAAAAGGGGGCTAAAGCATAATAATAGTTCCTTTAGGAATAAACAACATGCCGGAATCCCAAAACTAGACCTGTCCACAATTCCGGGTTCATCAATAGAATGATCATAATAACTCCTCAGAGTACAAATCCGCACATAGCTACGAAATCCTGTCCCAAGCATAATCCATCACAAGAAAGGCTATGTGCTAACATGGCATGTTACATAATTTCATAGGGTAACATTATCCTAGGTAAGCTTACACTAGTCATCACATAGATGCCCAAGTCATGCAAGTCCTCAGCATACCTCATAAATACTATTCTTGCAATCATTTATACCGATATCATTAACAAGCTTACCTACTTACCAATATAAACTATGTACCCTACACATGCATGCATCAGTCATAGAGGGGTGACATCCCCACAAGTGGACTTATACTTGCCACGGCATAAACATTGCCTTAAACAATTACTGATAATAAGCTTACCCACCTGAAGCGCTTAACCCAAGGCAAACCTGAAGTCGGTGAAGTGGGTAGACGCCCACGGTCCAAAATCTGCCAACATAACACCCTCGGTACAAGTCGCGCAAGCCTCGGCCTCAAACAGCTGAAAACACCCCTGAGTACAACAATAAGGCTTAACATTACACTTTTATTCCAAAATCAACCAAACATACACAATCTGAAAATCAGTCCCAAAGCCGTGCATATTTCACCTGCTGCAAGTGCCCAGAAAAATCCAATAAAAATACCACCGTAATCCTCGCGTCGATACCTTCGAAACGAGTACCTGCACGTCCAATTCCGAGCTCCCTACACTGAGAAACAATTCCGACAAGGGAATCACCCCGAATTGAACTACTCTCAAAAACTGTAGCAACAATTACTGTTCACAGATAAACTTCACCTTCGAGAAATATACAGAAAATTCCAAGAAAATTTGGGCATATTCCTCGTGATGTGTAGATGCAAATCGCCTCTTGAATCGCCCCAATCCGATGCCTGTGCGCGAAGATATCACCAAAACACTGCTCCGCTGTCCCAGAACTCCGCCCCAGAAAAGAGGTTACAAGATGATCCGAAAAACCCATGAAAAGCTCGGAATGGGGAAGGCCAGTAAACATGGGAAACATAGCCCTACCTGTCGTGAAGCCAACGGCGCAAGAATCACAGAAAAAGGTGCTCGGGGTAAGCCGGGGGAGTCCTCGCACCAAAACGCGACGAAGAAGACCACAAACGAACGAGCGTCGCGCCGCGCCGTAAAAATAGAAACCTCGATAAGCGTGCCACCAAAAATCCCAAAACTTCGCAGAAAGATGCAGCCAAACTAGGGGATCAACTTTGCTGAAGGCACCCCGGCGAGAAGAGGCTCGGAAATGGCGGAAAAGGGAGAAGAAGAGGGCTCGGATCGCCTTTTATAGGCTGCAGAAACAAATGGGAAAATACCGGATAAGTCCCGATTTTCGGGCGCTGGGAGTTTTCGGGCGCGCACTGTAGCAGCCCGAAATCCCCGCGCCCGAACACTGTAGCCGCCCGAAATCGTCCTGGGCCTCCACGTCGCCCGCCAAACAGGCGACAGCCGAACCCGCCGCACGCGTCGCGCCACGTGGCCACCCGCGGACGACGACACGTGGCACGCACCCCGGTCAACGCCCGCCTGCCGCGCCCACGTGCCCGCCTGACGCCGCCGCCTGCCACCCTGCCGCGCACAGTAGACCCACCAATAGGGGAATGCCACGTGTCAAGCCTCTGCCTAGTGAACCCGGTGCACGAAATCATGTGGACCGAACCAATACAAACCTGCCACGTGTCCAAGCCCGGTGCACCGTAAACCATGAGCCATCCCGAATACCGCGTAGACCAACCGCCGTGAACCCTCCTCTAGGATGATGCCACGTGTCCACCCCCCGGTGCACCATGCGCCCCGCACTCTCCGTAGACCGCGCCCCGCGGACCGGCCCACTCCTGAGCCGCCACGCGTCCAGCCCCCGGTGCACGCCTGCCGCGTGGACCGGGCGGCCCGCGCCTCCGTCCGCCGCGCTGCCTGCGGCCGCTCCGCCGCTGCCGCCGCCGCCGGAAACACTGTTCCGGCGTGAACAGTGTCCGGTGCTCAAAAATGACAAGTGGGTAGTCCGTTTTAACCGTTTTCGCGCGCTGAATCCGAATTTGATGTCCATTTCGCCAAATTCCAACTCCAAAATTTGCCGAAGGCATCCGGAAAGGTAATCCTTGGTCCAAACTTCGCGCTGAGTCCAAATTTAATATCCACTTCGTGCGAAACCACTTCTAACGATCCGACGGAGTCCAATGATCACCCACGTGATCCATTAAACACACTGAGCCCAACACTAATGTCCAATTGGGGCACAAATCCCACCAACACGCCACATAGGCCTCCGGGAGCTGTAGATGATCCAGTAATCTCGACGTGGGGATCCAGGTCCTCACATCTACACTACAAGAAGTATTCGGATCACCAAAAATCTTTAGTTAAACTTACCTGATCCTTTTGAATTCTTTTTTCTTGAGATTGAGGTATATGATCCAAACTTCATTCATCTTCAATCTTCAAGACTTAACACTTTCACGAAATGCACCAAAACAAAATCCGTAACATAGCTAACATGTATCAGAGTTGAATTTAAACCAAATAGCTACAGAATCAAACACTGAACCTCTGAATAAAAAAAATCAAATCCTCAATACAAGTCTCTCTACACAAAAAAGGTAAATACAATCCTCACAGATCTCTCAGAATGTCCAGTACAAAAGTGGAAACATAAAATATACCGGGTACATCTACCACTGACTCAAAATGCAGGTAAGGAACTACTCGGGCACGTCCTCACCTCGATCAGCTGTCTCCGCGCGGGCTAAGCCGGAACAGCAGCCTCAGAAAACCTATCACCGCAGCGTGTGTGAGATCTACTGCAGAAGGCAGATCTCAGTGGGTACCGTCCCAATATCCACGGTATGCCCACTAAGTCTACTAGAGGCAAAACAGATAGGTATGCAAATAGATAGACTTCGGGCTTAAAAAAGGATCACGTGGGTAATTGGAGGACCCGACGAGTGTTTAGAAGAGATTTCGCGTGACACGGATGTCAAATTTGGACTCAAGGTGAAGTTTGGATGAAAGATCACCTCTCCGGATGCCTTCGAAAATTATTTAGAGTTGGAATTTGGCAAATCGGACTTAAGAAATGGACCCAGCGTGAAAATCGGAGCAAGTGGGCTTTCCGGGGGCTTTCGGCAAAATTTTGGATGGGAATTTGGAGAAACGGACATCGGATTTGGATTCAGCGCGCGAAATCGTTGAGAATGGACTATTTAGTTGTTTTTTTCGGAGCCCGGTTGACGCGTGCGTTTTTCGAGGCGTACGCGGATCTCGAGGCGACGCGGCACGGATCCCGAGGTGCTTGCGCAAAGGACGGGGAGTGGCGCGTGGCTCAAGGCGCTGCAGGCGCGCTGGGGAAGCGCGCTTCCTGCGCGCGTGACACGGGGGGGCCGCCACGTGGCGGGCCCCCACTGGTGCCCGCTCGGGCGCGGGGGCGCGCGCCCGTGTTGCGCGCGGTGTGCCCCGCGCCTGTGTGGCGCGGTGTAACGCGCACCCGTGTGCCGCGCGCTTTGCCGCGCCCGCGTGGCGCGCAGGGACGCGGCCGCGTGGCGCTGGGGGCACCCGCGTGGACCGGGTGCGCGCGCCCCTGCGTGTGGACCGCCGGGTGGAGGGCCCCCATTGGGCGGTGCACCGTGGACCCGGTACATGGGAGCCTCCCCTTCTCTTTTTTCTTCTTCTTCTCCTCTTTCTTCTTCTTCCTTCTCCACCCCGCACCATTTCTTCTCCTCTTTTTCTTCTTCTTCTCCAACCGAGCAAGAGAGAGTGAGAGGGAGGGGATTTTGCGAGGTGCGGCGGTGCGCCATGGACCTCGCGGAGCGCGCGAGGTGTTCCAAGGAGCCGATTGGGTGGAGCGACGTAGTCGAGGTAGGTCCCGCGTGTTGTTTTGCGATATTTTTGGCACAGTTTTGGGGCGTCCTTTTGGATTTTGGATTTGACCTCTTACTCTTATGTATGTTAGGGATCGTGTTTTACTACACCGTTTTGTGTGCGGACGCCGGCAGCGTGCTCCGTTTTGCGTGTGGACTCTATTTTGCGTGCAAATTCTGGCACCGTGCTCCGTTTTGCGTGCGAACTCCGTTTTGCATGCAGATTCTGGCACCGTGCTCCGTTTTGCGTGCGGACTCCGTTTTGCGTGCGGATTCTGGCACCGTGCTCCGTTTTGCGTGGAGATTGCGGCACCGTGGACTGTTTTGCGTGCGGACTCTGGCACCGTGCTCTGTTTTGCGTGCGGACTCCGACGTCGTGCTCCGTTTTGCGTGCGGACTCCGGTGGAGTCAAGAAATCGCGTGGAGGCCAATTGCAAGTGTCTACGAGCAATTGGTGGCAAACCGAGGTGGGTGGCCTTATCTCCAAGTTTTATGGACTGTACAGTAATTCTACTGATGTAGGACTATGCATGATAGTTTATTTTCTTGTGTAGCATGCTAGATTGTAGGAATTGTTATTCCTTTTATTATCTGAGGTTCTTGTGACCTCCTTGCTCTCTATCATCTGTTAAATTGTAGTTATCTTAGAACTTGACCTAGCACCCCCGTCATATGTTGCAAGTGTAACCAGACCAGTAGAAAACCCTCACTTGGGCTAGGGTTATTTCTGTTTAGACATCCACACTGTTCTTTCATTCCTGGACTTAGTGTTATCCTCGCCCGGGTAGTGGGCCGAGAGGTCGGGACTTTCTTTTAGTGTGGGATGCATTTGCACTCGTGCTTGGGAGCAGAGTGGAGTCTGGTAGTTGTAGTGGGTCGCTTATCTGTGCCGGGAGTCGTTTGGGTAAACGGTAGTCCCGGGAGGTCTTGTATCCCTGTTGTGCTGTCGCCACTGTGTTAGTGGCAGTTGTGTGCTTGTGTTAGCTGGACCTAGAACCTAGAACCTTTTTGACATACACATGATTTTAGTCTATCGATGTTCCCTTCCAAGCATCGAAGGGCCGCTGAAGTCTGTTCTTGTTTGAATGGACAAAGGCATCAGCCCTTCGGGGTTTGGGTAAACACTTGTTTTTAACTGGTTTTCCTAAAAAGAACTAAAAATCACTAAAATGGATTTCTCCTCAAATTAAGATGGTTTTTCAAAAAGGGAACTACTTTAGTCCTCACCCGCGTGGGTCGAGTGAAAATGGTTTTCAGTAACAAATGTCACCCTTTATCCTGTAAATTTCACCACTCGTAAGGATTCGAGTGGTCTGGGTTCTAGGGGCCATTCCTTTGTTGGGACGAAAGCCACGGGGGCCGAGCCTGGAACATGTTCTTGTTGATAGGGTTGTAGGTGTTGGTCTCCCGGAGCTTTCGGGCCCTAATTGACATCTTCTGCGTGTTGTACCGAGGTTGTCGCGTTCCCGAACCGTAAGGGGGCCGGGAACTTCGTTAGGCGGAGCCTAGAGTCTGTTCTTGTTTGATAGGATTCTTAGCACCTACCTAACGGGTTTTCCAAACCCTTATGGTGTCGGTCCTTCCTGTGTTATCTGTGAGTTTGACGTTCTGTCGTGGGGAGCCGTTGAACAGACGGTGGTCCCGAGCCGTCGAGTATCTTCCGGCCAGTGTTGTTGGGAACCGTTGGGATTGGCGGTGGTCCCAGGTCGTTGAGTGTTGTCTGACCAGTTTTGTAAGCCCTGAGTTGTGGGTCGTTCCTGGCTGTGGAGTATCTCCAACCAGTGTGTTTTGTGCTGCGAGCTGTTGGAGAGGCTAGTGTCTCGTGTTTCGTGAGAGCTGATCAGATGAGTCGTCGAGAGTGCTCTGATTATTGTGCGAGTTGTTTGAGGATTGAGTACTTTCGTTCAGAGCGTGAGCGTGGATTTTGACCATAGCCTGCTGTTACGGAATTTGAGTTGGCGTAGTTTCGTAAAAGTCTCAAGTCTTGAAGATTGAAGGTGAAGAAAGTTGGATCATTTAACTCAATCTCAAGAAAGAAGAATTCAAAAGGATCAGGTATGTTTTACTAAAGATTTTGTGTGATCCGAATACTTCTTGTAGTGTAGAAACACTTGGAAGAATCTTTCATTGCATAAAAATCAAAAACTGGACTTGGGACATGTTCAGGATCCGGATCAGGTTGTTCGATCCGGATCCCGAAGGTGGTTCGTTCATACACCAGTTCAATCCGGATCGTAGCCTCTCTTGATCCGGATCCCGAACACTGAGTTTACCATCTTCCTTGAACGATCCGGATCAGGCTTCGCAATCCGGATCCCGAACGTTGATGTTTGGTGAACTGTATGAACGATCCGGATCAAGCACTTCGATCCGGATCCCGAACCTTCGTTTTTCTGGAATTACCTGACTCGTTACGACGATCCGGATCACAGCTAATCCGATCCGGATCGCCGTCCGTAAAATCTCCAGAAATGTTAGGTTTTTGATTCTTATCTCCTTCCTAGGGTTTCTAACCTATAAATAGACCCTATGACTCTTTTTCTAGGGTGAATCCGAAAAGGAAAATAGCCGTCATTTTCTTGTATCATCTTATACGGCTCTAGATCCACATATAGAGAAGAAAGGAAATCATTAGAGAATACTCTATGTTTCTTCATCTATATTGATTAGTTTGATTCTAGGTTTTCATACTCACATCTTGAGTTGAATCAAACTAATGAATACTTGGATGGTATTTCCGATCTATCCTTGATCTAAGTATTCGGCGGATCATCACCACCCAAAAAACAACGATTTACCCCAAAAATCGGCACGTGGATTCGCGTGTCCTTGTGGATTCAAGGTTCAACCGCTCTCGTGGATTCGGAGCGAGGCACGTTCGTGGATTCGAAGGGTGCTATTGGGTGAAGACCGTGGATTCGGTCGGACGTCGTGGATTCGACGTTGGACGCCGTGGATTCGGCGTTGGGCGCAGATCGTGGATTCGAGAAGCGTCGCGGAGCGAGCGGAGAAGATCCTCTAGGAGCGTATGGAAAAGGTTGAGTCGTAATTGTGTACGGTAAATCACCTTGTACGTGTTTTAATTCTAGTGGATTTCTGCCGTGTTATCGGTCCCGTGGTTTTTTACTCCGGTGATGGAGTTTTCCACGTAAAAATCTTGCGTATTATTTTTTATTTCCGCATTGGGTTTTTATCGCAACGATTTTTGAGTGTTTATACGTTTACACCTATTCACCCCCCTCTAGGTGTTTTTCCCCCTATTTAGATCCTTATTACATATAACCCAACAAGTGGTATCAGAGCGGGAATAGGGTTGTAAACAATGGTTGAAGGCGGAAACATCAACCGACCCCCGTTCTTCGATGGAACAAATTATGCGTACTGGAAAGTACGGATGAAAGCCTTTTTAATTTCCATCGACGAACGGGTGTGGCAATCAATTGAATTAGGATGGTCTAATCCAACTGAATTTATTGGTGATGTTCGCACCTTAAAACCTAGGTCGAAATGGACCAAGGAAGAGTTAGATTCATCTTCTTACAATGGCAAGGGAATTAATGCTATCTTTAATGCCTTATCTCAAACTGAATTCTCTCGCGTCTCGGCATGTGAGACTGCGAAAGAAATCTGGGATGTTATTCAGGTTACACATGAGGGAACTAACCTCGTGAAGATTCAGAAACTGCAAATGCTTACGAGCAAGTTTGACTCTATCTTAATGGCAGAAAATGAATCTTTCACGGACTACTATACACGATTGCAAGACATCGTAAACTCATGTGCTAATCTGGGAGAGAAGATTCCAGAATTTAAGATTGTAAGAAAGATCTTAAGAACTCTTCCTGAACGATTTCGCCCAAAGGTTACTGCCATTGAAACTATTAAACACCCGGACGAAATACGTGTAGAAGAATTAGTTGGTTCATTACAAACTTATGAAATGACATTTACTACTAACAATTCTTCTGGAAAGGCATCCACTTCTAAGTCTTCAGGTTATGCGTTGAAAACAACTAAGGAAGAAGACGCGGATACATCCTCCTCAGACGATGACGAGAACCTTTCTATGGAGGAATTTGAGAAGCATCTCGCTCTCTTGACAAGGAAGTTTCGCCGCAACTTTCGAAGGGGTAATTCAAGCAAATCTCCATCCTTCGGAAAGTCGAACAAAGGCAAGGGTACTTCAAGTTACAAGTCAAGAAAGCAAGAGAACTTCTCAAAGGATAAGAAAAGTTCAGAAGGACAACTTCAATGCTTCAAATGTCGAGGCTACGACCACATTGCAACGGAGTGTCCTAACAAGTATCCGGCAAAGAAGAAGGCGATGCAAGTCGTCACTTGGGATGACAACTCAACGTCAAATGAGTCGTCTTCGAGTGATGAAGAAAAGAGCTCCACAGCATTCCACGCGTCCGTATCTTCACCCTTCATGTGCTTTATGGCAAGTACATCCGAGTCGTTGTCCAACTCCACTGTTGAAAAGAATGCAACGGACAACGAATCGGATGATTCGGAAGGTGAAGATTTTGCTCTAGCCTACCACAGACTTTTGAGGGACTCAAAGAAAATGGCTAAGCAAAACAAGAGTTTGAGAGGGAGAGTGCATGATCTCGAAGAAGAAGCAAAAAGAGCGACTTCTCTCTCAAACGCTCTTGAAGTGGAAAGGGAAAACCTGATAAAGGCAAATGTTTCCCTTCAAGAGTCCAATGAGCAACTTGAGAAGGAACATACAAATCTGGTGGATAACGCGAATCACTTCTCAAAGCTCTACAACGAGGCTCGACAGGATAACCTGGAAATGACAAAGACCATTTTCCAACTCAAGAATGACTTACAGCGATTCTCTTCAGGAAGAAGTAAGTTGGATAGACTTCTTGGTCTTGATCAATCAAATCGGTTCGGCCTCGGATACACTCAAACTGGAAACAGTCCAAGTTCGAGTGAGACAGTTTTTGTGCCTCAGTCGGTATCTCCTCCTCCGACACCGGAATTCAAGACAAACAACGACAACAAACCTACTTCATCCTCTTCAGAATCGTCAAGCACAAAGGTATGTTTTCGTTGTAATTTTGCAGGGCACATTGGAAGAAATTGCAAGATTGGAGCTCAAAGATCAAATCAACCACATCTTGCTACTGCTACCAATAAGTTCACTCCATGGAATTCAAAGAAGGATTTTCCTAAAGAAAAGGACATTGGTAGTACTTCAAACAAGGCGATGACAAAAGAAAAAGACCAATCTTGCAAGACGTCTTCATCAAGGAAAACTTCTCAACCATTGCCAACATACTCCAAAACTCAAAAGGTTTGGGTATGCAAAGGTGAAACCCCTCCTTGTCTTTAATCGTTCTTCGATTAAATCTTGTGTAGTTTATGTAGACTACTTTCTTTTCTTCTTTTTCTTTTGGCCGACCCGTCAACCATCTTTGGGAGGTAAATGGTACATTTTTTTTTTTTTTTTGGTTGATGATTTCTCTCGATTTTCTTGGGTGGCATTTTTAAAAGAGAAAGCTGATACGTTTGACTCTTTTCATGAGATTTGCCATCGTATTATGATTGAAAAGAATGAAAAGATCATTCGTGTTAGAAGTGATAGAGGTGGAAAATTCATAAATTCAAAATTCATTGATTTTTGCACTTCAAATGGCATTAAACATGAATTCTCGGCACCCTATACACCTCAGCAGAATGGTGTTGTTGAGCGCAAGAACAGGGTTGTTCAAGAGATGGCGCGTGTGATGCTTCATAGCTGGAATTTACAGCTACATTTTTGGGCTGAAGCCGTGAACACCGCTGTCTATGTCATTAATAGAGTTTACTTGCGCCCAGAAACTTTAAATACACCATATGAGCTGTGGTTTAGTAGAAAACCCAACATCAAATATTTTCGTGTCTTCGGGAGTCGATGTTACATTTTACGTGATCGTGAAAATCTTGGAAAGTTCGACTCTCGAAGTGATGAAGGGATCTTTTTGGGTTATTCTACGAATAGCAGAGCATATCGAGTATTTAACATTAAATCTAAGACGATCGTAGAATCTATAAATGTTAAAGTAGATGAAGCTTTTCACTTTGGATCTGGAAAATCTACCCTCGATATCTCTCTAGATGATGATTCTCCTGCTAATGCATCTTCTCATAATAATACTTCCAATATTAATGATGCATCTAATGGTTCTTCAAGTTTATCTGATGTGCAGGAATCATCTCATGTATCTCCGAGTACTCCGTTTCAACAAACGTTACGAATCTCCAAGGATCATCCGGAATCGAATATTATTGGAGATCCACAAGAAGGAGTCAGAACTCGGAGGCAGTTGGTTTGTGGATTCGCTTGCTACGTATCTTTAATCGAACCAAAGAACATAGATGAAGCTCTTCAGGATGACTACTAGATTAAAGCAATGCAAGAAGAGCTCCATCAATTTGAGCGAAACAAAGTCTGGGAATTAACGAAGCCTCCAAAGCAACACAATGTGATAGGTACCAAATGGATCTTCAAGAACAAGAAAAATGAGGATGGTACTATCATCAGGAACAAGGCACGATTAGTTGCTCAAGGCTATTCTCAAGTAGAAGGTATAGACTTTGATGAAACATTCGCCCCTGTAGCTAGACTCGAGTCCATTCGTATACTATTTGCTATTGCTTGTCATTTTAAAATCAAATTATTTCAAATGGACGTTAAGAGCGCATTTCTAAATGGGTTTTTAAATGAGGAAGTTTATGTGGCTCAACCGAAAGGTTTTGTAGATCATAAACAACCTAACCATGTTTTTCGTTTGAAAAAGGCTCTTTACGGTCTGAAACAAGCACCGCGAGCATGGTACGAAAGGTTAACAAAGCACCTTTTGGAGAAGGGCTATACTCGAGGGGGAGCTGATAGGACTCTCTTTGTGAAGCATTATCAAAGCAATTTCATTGTAGCACAAATCTATGTCGATGACATTGTATTTGGCGCAACAAGAGATAATGATGCTTCTAAATTCACGGAGACCATGGAAAGCGAATTTGAGATGTCCATAATGGGCGAATTGACTTATTTCCTTGGATTGCAAATTAAACAAAATGATGAAGGTATTCACTTGAGTCAATCCAAGTATGCAATGGAGTTGGTCAAAAAGTTTGATCTAGAAAATTGTAAAGATTTTCCGACTCCAATGGGAACTAGCCACAAGGGACTTGGAAGTGAATCACATAGTGAGAATGTAGACGAGAAACTGTATCGAAGTATGATTGGAAGTCTACTTTACCTCACGGCTAGTCGCCCGGATATATCTTTTGGTGTTGGGATTTGCGCGAGATATCAATCAGCACCAAAGGAGGTTCACCTGAAAGCGGTGAAAAGGATCATCCGGTATATCAAAGGACCAATTAACTTCGGAATTTGGTATCCTATGGGAACAAGTTTGGATATTGTTGGATACTCAGATGCCGATTGGGCAGGATCAGTGGATGATCGGAAAAGCACGAGTGGTGCATGCTTCTATCTTGGCCATTGCCTTGTTGCATGGCACAGTAAAAAGCAGAACTACATAGCACTCTCGACTGCCGAAGCGGAATACATTTCAGCTGGAAGTTGCTCAACTCAACTCATTTGGATGAAAAGCGTATTGAGCGACTTCCGCATTTCAGCATCTTCGGTAACAATTCTTTGTGACAACACAAGTGCAATTAACATTTCTAAAAACCCTGTGTTGCACTCTAGAACAAAACATATTGAGCTTAGATATCATTTTCTTAGAGAGCTAGTTGAATCAAATACTCTTCAACTTTCATATATTTCGAACTGAGGATCAATTAGCTGACATTCTAACAAAACCTTTGGATCTAAAACATTTTATTCATTTACGAAAAGCAATTGGAATGCTTTCCTTGAAATAAACTTCTTTTCGAAACCTTTGCTTAGGATAGGTTTTGTATTTGTTTTTGTTTTGTTCATTATCTATGTTTGTACATAGGACATTAATTGAGCATAGATCATAATTGACTTTAATTGCATCTTTTCGCACATTTAGAAATTTATTATGCTTTTGCTATCATAATATTTCACTGTTGCAATGATCATTTATGTTAATTAAATCATCTTCTAAGTGATCAAAGTCAATTTCTCTCTCTCTATGATCTCTTGGTATAGTCATTATCTTATTTGACTGCTTAGTCGAGTATGAAATCGAGATCAATATTTGGTTGAATACTTTATATCTTAAGTAATTGATAGCCAATTGAGGGGGAGTCATAGAAAAAGTAAAATGCTCAAAAGATGTGGAAAGAGTTACATCCCAATGAGGAGTGTGAAAACTACCACCACATGGAGGAAAGAGCTACCACCTCGGTCGTCCGAGTATTGTGTGCAGCTACCACATGTATACCAAGCATGGTTGTTCAAATTTTTGATTAAGTAAAATGCATGTTGAAATACTTGACTCCGTCAAATTTCAAGGTTGGTATAAGGTGGGTTTTTAAAGAAAGATGCTCAAAGAGCCACTCTCTTCAACAGATTGTCTAGATACATTATCTATTATATTTGGGATTTCAAACATCTATTGATCGTTGTATTTCATTTTCTTTACTGAATTGATGATTTGATAAAGGCATTACTCATAAGATCAAGTTAGATGTAATTGAAGGTGTTCAACTTTAAGGGATTTAATTTTTGTAAATTTTCGTTTCATTTTTGGATATTATTGATAGATTTGGCATAATCTAATTCTTGTTGTATGAAACGATGATTTTTGTTTAAAGTTGATACACATTTGTGCTTACAATCTTTTTCTGGTTTTTCTTGAATTTCTCTGAAATTTTCTAAAGAAAAAGTTGGAGCCGATCCGGATCGGGCTAGATGATCCGGATCCCGAACGCAGGAATTCTTCTACGGGCTGACGATCCGGATTGTATCTGCCGATCCGGATCCCGAACGCAGTTTCTCACTGCGGGTAGCCGATCCGGATCGCAGTTATGAACTGATCCGGATCGCGGCTAGGTTTTATAAAGAACAAAAGGGTTTTTGATTTCTTTTACTCCAATCTTTTGTTCCAAAGTTTCCAGAGCCTCTCTCTCTAGATTTCATCCTTCCTGGAAGCTTTCAAACTCAAGTTCTTCAACTCCAAGTAAGTTTTATTGATCAAAATCTCGGTTTTTCACCGTTTTTCTCTCTTCTTCCACAAACGTCATGAAATTCTTTGATCAACTTTGTTTGTGGATGGTTTTTGATCAAATTTCTTTTGAAATAAGAACTCTGGGTAGATTAGTTTTGATTATATGCTAGGTATTCTCCTGATTAACGGATTTTTAGGCTTCGATTTCTAAAATTTCGGTTTTAGGGCATATAATAAGGATTTTCGAAAATCATGCAATTGATCTATTTTTAAAAGTCCTTTTGCAAAACTAATTTGATTCTTAGTCTCTCTACATGATTATGATTATTTGGGTACAATTTTTCAAATCTTTGAAAATTAACAATTTTCTCATGTGTTCTTGAGTCGTTCCACACTGGATTTCTTTTCTCAAGAAACCATTAGCAATGGTGATCACTTGGATTGTCTTCCTACTTGCGGCTATGGTACATACGAGAGACACCGTCAAGCCCAAGAGGGCTAAGAAGGCTAAGAAAGCGAAGAAAGCTAAAGATGATTCCGATACAGAATCTGAAACAGAATCAATTAATTGGGATGAACTGCAAGTTGAAGCAACGACTATTCCGACTGCTTCAAAGGGAAAAGCACCTGCAGAAACATCAAAGGCTCCGCCCACTGCTGCTGAGAAAGGCAAAGCTCCAATGGAAGAAACTTCTGGGAAGACAAGAAGAAAAAGTATTGCTCGCAAAAGAGGGAGTGCACAAGGAATCTCCATTGAGCAACCAGCTGATAGGCAAGCACCTCCTCAAGACTTTGTCAGCTCGGCTAGAATAAAGGATTTTGAAAACAGAGAATGCATTGGAGAAAGGCATGTTGATGTAAAAGCCTTAAAGCAGCGTTCTCAAACGTTTGGGACTTTGTTTGACCAGATAGGTTTTGCTTCCATTTGCGATTTCCCGGAGACCACTGGGTATTGTCTTCACTCAGTGAGGATGTTTTATCAGAATGCCTGCTATCTAGTTGATCAGGAAAGCGGGCGTCGGGATTTTCAAACATTAGTCAAGAATGTCAGAATCAAAGTAACGCCTCAGCTAATTGGTGAAGTACTAGGGATGGACGCCCGAGCCGATGGCACTCATTACCTGAAGAATCAAGCCTTCAACACCTACTCCTGGAGAGTGGTAGTTGATGGAATCTGTGTTCCAAATACTCGGTCGACAGGAAACTCCGTTTTCTCGAAAGAACTACGACCAGAGTACCGCATCTTAAACCTTATTGTTTGTTACAATGTTATTCCAAACATGAACACAAAGGTTCTTCGGTGGGAAAGAATGATATTCCTTTATCTACTTGGAAACCCCGCAGCAGCAATGGGAGCTAACTTAAACATTCCCTACGTCATCTGGTCAAGGATGGCACGATATGTGGAGCAAGCTCATCCGTCAGAGAGACTACCTTATCCAATGATCATCATGCGCATTCTTCGCAAATTTAAAGCTGACACAAATGCGAGTTCCTATCTGCACAGTCTAGGAACGATCAATGACACAACAATTGTAAAGTCTCTTTCGACGAAGCCAGATGAACCTTTCATACCTCTTCACCGGCAACGAGAACAACGACAACAAGCAACAACCTCTGCACCGGCAGCAGCTCCTCCAGTCCGACCAGCACCACCATCACAACCAGCACCTCCGGCACAACAAGCACCGCAATCAACTTCTGATGATGATGCATCTGTTACCTCAATCTATAAAGAACAGCAAAGGCTCTCCAACGAGCAAGAACGTATATCAAATGAACTAATTGAGGTAAAGGAAGAAATCAAGAAGGTAAATAAGAATCAATCATCAATGAACAAGCGATTAAAGAAGATATTCCAAATCCTCGGCTGTATCAGTTCAGACGAGTCTGAATAATCCGTATCCTTCCAATTTCTGTTTATTATGCATATGTTTAAATCCCTCTTTTGTGCAGGTTTTTAAGTTTTAATTTGAGTCCTTAGTTCTCCAACTTGAACTGTTAACCATTCTCTCCACTTCTGTAATCTTTGGCTTTGTTTGTGACAAAAAGGGGGAGAGAGTTTAGAACAATGATTTGAACAATGATTGTGAAAATCTTGATGATGAAGATTTTGTATACATCAAGGTAAGTATCACTTCAACTTCAACTTTGGTTTTTATCTTGTGATTGTTTGCATGTCTCGACTAACTATTCGACTAACTATTTGGGCATGTAATATGACTAACAAGTTGATGTTGGACTAACTTTTTGTGACATTTGGTTTTTAATTGCATAGAAGATATGTTGGTTTTTGACTATGATTCTCTTACATATCTGAATTCTCAAATGTCATCAGATAAACTCTATCTCTGTACTAGGTTTTGTATGCTAAATATTCTTGAGGTATCTAACGATCTCTTTTTGTCAAGAATGATTTCTTTGTGCAGAGAGTACAGATGTCTAAGTCTAGAGTCTGTTTTAGGAGTTTATCTCATGTTTTTAAATTTTTGGATCTCCATTGTAAATTTTTGTTGTATGGTGATAGCAACAAAAATATCTTTTTGAATTTTCTTTAGTGGATCTGTGTTTTGTCACGAAACCGCCAAAGGGGGAGATTGTTACGGATTTTGAGTTGGCGTAGTTTCGTGAAAGTCTAAAGTCTTGAAGATTGAAGGTGAAGAAAGTTGGATCATTTAACTCAATCTCAAGAAAGAAGAATTCAAAAGGATCAGGTATGTTTTACTAAAGATTTTGTGTGATCCGAATACTTCTTGCAGTGTAGAAACACTTGGAAGAATCTTTCATTGCATAAAAATCAAAAACTGGACTTGGGACATGTTCAGGATCCGGATCAAGTTGTTCGATCCGGATCCCGAAGGTGGTTCGTTCATACACCAGTTCAATCCGGATCGTAGCCTCTCTTGATCCGGATCCCGAACACTGAGTTTATCATCTTCCTTGAACGATCCGGATCAAGCTTCGCAATCCGGATCCCGAACGTTGATGTTTGGTGAACTGTATGAACGATCCGGATCAAGCACTTCGATCCGGATCTCGAACCTTCATTTTTCTGGAATTGCCTGACTCGTTACGACGATCCGGATCACAGCTAATCCGATCCGGATCGCCGTCCGTAAAATCTCCAGAAATGTTAGGCTTTTGATTCTTATCTCCTTCCTAGGGTTTCTAACCTATAAATAGACCCTATGACTCTTCTTCTAGGGTGAATCCAAAAAGAGGCCGAAAATAAAAATAGCCGTCATTTTCATATATACGCCTCTAGATCCACATATAGAGAAGAAAGGAAATCATTAGAGAATACTCTATGTTTCTTCATCTATATTGATTAGTTTGATTCTAGGTTTTCATACTCACATCTTGAGTTGAATCAAACTAATGAATACTTAGATGGTATTTCCGATCTATCTTTGATCTAAGTATTCGGCGGATCATCACCACCCAAAAACAACGATTTACCCCAAAAATCGGCGCGTGGATTCGCGTGTCCTTGTGGATTCAAGGTTCAACCGCTCTCGTGGATTCGGAGCGAGGCACGTTCGTGGATTCGAAGGGTGCTATTGGGTGAAGACCGTGGATTCGGTCGGACGTCGTGGATTCGACGTTGGACGCCGTGGATTCGGCGTTGGGCGCAGATCGTGGATTCGAGAAGCGTCGCGGAGCGAGCGGAGAAGATCCTCTAGGAGCGTATGGAAAAGGTTGAGTCGTAATTGTGTACGGTAAATCACCTTGTACGTGTTTTAATTCTAGTGGATTTCTGCTGTGTTATCGGTCCCGTGGTTTTTTACTCCGGTGATGGAGTTTTCCACGTAAAAATCTTGCGTATTATTTTTTATTTCCGCATTGGGTTTTTATCGCAAAGATTTTTGAGTGTTTATACGTTTACACCTATTCACCCCCCTCTAGGTGTTTTTTTTTCCCTATTTAGATCCTTATTACATATAACCCAACATACGCCGCCTTCTTGGAAAGAGAGAAAAATGTGAAATAGGGTTTTGGGGTTTTTTTCCCCGCACCCCCTGGTCGGCTTAAACGATACGAAGAGAAATTAAAATTAAACCCAGTCAACGAACCTAGCCATTTGAAAATTGAACGAGGGGTCCAGATCACCTCGGAAAACATGCCGATCGCCGGCACGCATTCCGATGCACCCAAGCTGATAGAAAACATCAAAAATTATTTCTGGGAGATCCCGGGGTCGGAATTCAAATCCGATCGCGCCACCGTTCACCATTTTGCGAGCTCTACCACCTAAAAATATCCACAAACCCCGACGTTCAGCCCAGAAATTCTCAAACTTCAACCCCCCCCCCCCCCCCCCCCCCCCCGTTACAACAGAAAGGATTCAATTAGGACCCAAAACGGAAAAACCGAAAGGTCGAGGTGCTACGGAAAAAATAAAATAACCCACTGACACAAATAAGATAAAAAGTCCGATCACAGAAGGATCCCGTCCGATCACCTCGAAAAGCGTGCCGACCACTTAGCACGGATTCTGGTGCACCACTCAAAGGCAAACGCTTTGACCCCCATTCCGGGAGATCTGTAAATCGGAATTCGAATCCGTTCGCTTTGCCGTTCTCCGTTTTCCAAGCTCAGACGCAGAAAAATACCCGCGGTCCAGGCCGGTCCATTGCAGAAAACACAGTGAAAAGCTTCCCTAACAACTCCGTCACAAAAAGAGGGTATTCAAAAGCATTGGAACGCTAGGACTCTACATCACTCACCTCTTAAAACAAGTTTCGTCCTCGAAACTTAACCCTGGTCCGCAACGAATAAAACTGGGTAGCACTCCTCCATCTTTGACTCCCGTTCCCAAGTCGCTTCATGTTCTTCTTGGTTGCTCCACAGCACCTTCCCATAGGGGATCGTCCGGTTATGCAATCCTTTTTGTCCTCTCATGCTAAGATCCGCACCGGTGTTCCGTCGAAGCTCAGGTCCTCCCTAAGCTCAAAAGTAGTGACCACCCATCACCCAAAATCAAGTACGCAGGTTCAGAGCACATCTTCGAGAATCCGGTTCACTCGCCCGGGCTGCCCGTCGGTCTGGGGGTGAAACGTCGTGCTGAAGTGTGGTTTAGTCTCTAGAGCTCGTTGCAGACTTGCCAAAAGTTCGACACCAGCCGAGTGTCTCTAGTCCACCAAAATTTCTGCTTGCGGTCCTTGTACATCTTCGTGTCACCTGGATGCGCCGAGAAGGGAGCGTCGTGCGCCTCTGACAGTAACTCTTTCTTCAACACTGGCAGCTCGGGCACGCAAGTCCACCCTCGGAAACGTATAGTGTTGTTCGCACTCGCCGAAAAGTCGCTTGCGTGGTCCGGGGGGTCTTGTCTCGAATAAGCTGTATCCGCCCGCCTGTTTTCTAACCTTCCAGGATTTCTCTAATAGGGTTGGCTCGACCATCAAGGACAAGAGTCGCGCGACCCTACTGGTCCTGCTGAGTAATCGCGCTTATCGGTTTCTCCTCGATTTGACCCTTCCCGCTCAAGACATCCGTTACTACGCTTGCTTTTCCGGGGTGATACAGGATGGACAAATCGAGTCCTTCACCAACTCCAACCAACGCCTCTGCCACAAAGACAACTCTTTCAATGTGAACCAAACTTAGGGCTCTGGCGATCTGAAACCACCTCACGATGAACTCCAAAAGGTGGTGTCTCCAACCCTTTAAAACGAAGACGACTGCTGCGAGTTCCGAATCGTGTGTCGGGCAGTTCCACTTACATTCCCTGCGATTCCCGTTGCTGACACAATGTGCCCCAAAAAGCCTACTTCGCGAAGTCAGAACTCACATTTCTTAAACTTAACTAACAGCCTCTGGTCCCTGAGATTCCGGAGAGTAATCCGCAAGTGCTCCTCACAGTTGATTGAAGAGGTCATCAATTCTAGGCTTGTTCTTCACTGTAACCTTGTTCATCTCCCTGTAGTCGATGTGCAGACGTAAGCTTCCGTCCTTCTTTCGCACGAAGAGAATGGGTGCGCCCCCAAGGCGACACCCTCGGCCTGATGAACTCCTTGTCTAGAATGCCTCCTAGTTGCGCCTTGAGTTCCCTCAATTCTGCAAAAGTCATTCAGTAAGGCGCCTCTGTGATAGGTTGCGAACTTGGTAGAAGCTCGAAGGGGAGGACGACCCCTCGCTCGGGGGTATCCCCGGCAGTTCAGTCGGGAAGATGTTGGAAGCAATCCTTACAACCGGGGTGTCTCTGAGCGATGCAGAGGGTCGGGTCGCTAGGCCCACAGAAATCAGGTAACTACACCTCTGCCTGATGCCTCGTAAACCAAACCATGCCCGGCACCACATCGCATTCCTGTTTCCCGACTTGGAGTTCCCCTTCACGATGCCACCGGTCCGCAGGCCACCTCTGCCGGCGCTGAGCAGTCAGCAACAAAAGTCTCGTGATGCGTCGAGGTACCCCAGTCATACCTCCCAACCCACACCGAAGAGCCCCTAAAAGTCCAACACAACTAACCCGACAACAAGGGAAAGACCACACTAACACCCTCACGAGGCTCCAAGAGGTGCCAGTTAAACAGGCTGGGTTACTAACTACCAGAAAATCTCCCCTGAGAGCAGCGAACTCACCCGTCACCAACACGGACCGCTCCCGCCCGTCACCAACACGGGCCACCTCCACCCGTCACCAACACGAGTCACAAGCTCGGAGCATATCCACCGTCCCGGATTACCCGCTCCGACGGTCCGTCCGACCGGGGCGACGGTTAAAACTAAAGTTAGGCTTCAGCTCTAAGGCCTACCACCAGGTCTACCCCACAGAAAGGGCTGCGTACAAGGCATCCTAGCCGAAAGTGATCAGTGCCAAAGCTCCAAGCAGTCGACAGATCCCCATGACCCACACCTGCCTCACAAGATCAACGACCCAAGATGCTCACAACTAAGTCTCATGATTATGCCTTGGTCATGGGAAGCTGGTGACAAAACTCACAAGGTCAGGTCCTACCTCCATCCTGGCATCGACGGGATGCGACACTCTGATTAACCACTAACACTCGATCCCAATCCGTTGCCCCTCCGAGCACCGGGCATCGAATCGAGCGGTAAAACTCCAAACCAAACAGCGACACCCCCACTAGGGAACTTCTAAGCTCAAAACCTACTAAAACAGCGGCCTCCATGTACAGTCGACTATCCATACGAAACCTATCGGGTCGAAAAGAAAACATGCAACGAAACAGCGTGACAGACCTGTCCAAAAAGGTTGCCTAGGTTTTCCAAGTGCACTCGAGGGAACACGCGCTCACCCACCCGCAGGACAACCCAACCGACCCTCTTGTGCGGAACACAGGAACTCGACCCAGAGCTACCGGGCATCACCCAGCGTCAAAAGCTAAACACCCCCAAAAAAAAAAGTCGCCACTTACGCGCACTTGTGCAAAGCGAGACACGACCTCTCTAACCAAAATCGAGCCCAAACGAACAAGATTTACTAGCCCTGGGGGTCTCCTTTTCAATCCAAAGGAGAACCCCAAGACCCCCATCACGTCGATCTCTACAACCATCGCAGTGTCTACGGTAAAAAGCCGAACTATGGGTAACAACCGCAAGGGGAAGAGTCCCCGTTCCCACCCCTATCTTATCCAAGATGCAAAACAAATCGGCCGACAAGCCGCCGTAGTCTAACACCGGAAGACCCAGAAGGTACAAATTTAGACAAAAGGCTAGCCAGTTACTCACGACCGACCAAACGGCCGACACACTAACAAACGCCGGTGGATTACACTACCACCCGCCACCGTTACTAACGATGACCAGAACAACGGCGGAGGAAAAGGGGTTCGGGAAAACGAGAGCCGGCGCAACGATCTGTGGTACTAACCGCCGCAGCAAGTGCGCGAACACCGTCAGCAAACCCACCGTGTCCTGTGCTGGTTGCCAAATCCATTGATTCATAGCAACCGTCAAGACCCCGGCGGTAGCCGGCCTCGACCCCAACCTCCAAATTAACCCGACTACACTAGCACAACACCCGAGCTAAATCGAAAAACCAAACTTGACACTCCCGCCCTCTCGCATCTCTACGCATCTTTACCCTGATCATTTCATTGGTTAGTAGCTAGTGATGATGTACCCCGTGGATGTTGGACAGCGTCTACTGTGGTTAAAGTTGTTTTGCTCTGATACCATCTTAATCTGTCACGCCCCAAGAGTTTTTACGCGCGGAAGGGTAGCCACCGATGCTCCCAAAATTTTTCATATATATTTTTTTTTTGAAACCAATCTCCCCCGGTGCGTGCCCAGACCCGCCGCATATACAAATTCACTCTGCAAACGGGCAGAGTCTCCTTTATATATGCACGGCGTCCTGATTACAAAGTTCACATAAACATGCCTTTAACCACACTAGACCGATTGCCAATTACATACAACCATTCTCAACCACATACAATCAATTTCCACAAGTAATAAAGAGGCCGACCATTTTCGAAAGGATAAAACCACAGGGTTTTGAAAGCGATGCCCACTCGACATCAGGTTTTAATAAAACTATTTTCGGAACCACATAAATCCACAAAATTTGAAAGCGGTGCCCACACGGCACCCATATTTTTAAAACAGTTTTCACAACAGTTTCCTTGTTCCTCGTTTGTAGTTTGAAAGCGGCCAACCCAAGAAATAAGAGCAAAACACCCATCCAAAAGAGTTATCGAATAGCCCAACATCCACATCGATCCCACGGGGGTATCGCGATCCACAACTAGCTACAATGCGTAATGAAATGAACAAAGGAGGTAAAGAAAACAGTATCTGTAGCCTCTAAGGGCCAGAAGATCGCTCACGCGGCCTCACCAACGCCCTAGCACTCGCCCCTGGACGAACCTGTCACGGAGTGGAAAGTCAGTGACCAGAAATAATAATAATAAAAGCAATAAGGGCTAAAGTAAGGCAGACCACGGTAAAAACCAAAGCAACCACCCTCCTCAACGTGCAACCAACAGTGAAGAACCCTGTGCAAACCAAACCGGGCACCTCCCCCGGCAACCACCCCGAGCACCTGCCTCGGAAACCCCTGCCGAACACCTGCCTCAGCCGCCAAGCACCCGCCTCGGCATCACCGCTCACACCCCCCACCCACTGGGGCCCCCATTACGTCACCATCACGTGGGGTACACGGGTCAACGTACCACTTTTTCAAAAAAGCACACCCTCGCGGTGGCCAAACCGCCGGTGTGCGTGTAGCAATCTCGAGCCTCGACCGAGCACCAACCTCGGCCAACCAAACCGAGCACCAACCTCGGTAAACCAGACCGAGCACCTGCCTCGGCCATCTCCCAGAACATGATGTATCGTCGAGCACAGCGACCCTTAGTCGCCATAAACGTAGTGATAATAAAAACAGAAGCATAAACGGGGGTTAGCAACATTTCAACGTGTCAAACCTTTGCTCTTACCAATTGCCCTCGTTTCCTGACTCAAGAACTGTCGGGAGAGGAACCCACCTTTCGACGTCCGACTGGTCACACCGATCACCGTCCTCATCGCTAGCATGCTCCAAACAACCCTACTGTTGTTCGGAGAGGCGAACTGCCCGTCCAGTCTCCCACCGCGACGTTCATTATACCGGAGGTCCACGTCACCCCTTACAAGATTTAAATAACACTAACGGAAACATGCACAAAGAGGTTCTAAGGGGTACCCACCTGAAACGCGAAGGAGAAGGTGTGCGGAACTCCCGCTAAAAACACTCCCACCCTGTGCCCGAAAAAGCTACAGTAAGTAATAATGTTAAAAACATCGTCGTGGTCAAAAACACTGAAAAACGGGCCACAAACGGAGCTTCTGGACTCTTTTTCCGAAGTCTGGTGCACGGGTCCAGGCGTGGACCGGGTCCACGGCGCAGGGGAGGCGGCGGCGCAGACTGGGCTCACCCCGAGAGCGTGCACCAGGAGGAAATGGGCCGGGCCGGTGCACGGGTTGAGCGCGCAACGGGCTCACGCGTCCCCGGTCGCGGCGGCAGCGCCGGGTGCACGCCTATGCGTGGACCGCGCTTGCGGGCCGGGCTGGCGCACGCGCCCGTGCGCCGGGTCCGCGCATTCGGGCTGCGGGCACGTGCGCCGGGTGCACGCCAGCCCGGTGGACCGCGCGGTGCGGAGGCGGGTTGGCGCACGCCCCCGTGCGCCGGGTCCGCACATTCGGGTCGCGGACACGTGCACCGGGAGCACGCCGGTCCGGTGGACCGCGTGAGGGCCAGCCGTACGGGATGAATAGTATGTCCCCGTTTTGGCCCTTCGCGGGTCCGGTTGCGACCCCGCGACTACGGCGACTGCGTCGATGACCCCGAGAACACGATAACGGCGGCGGCAGCCTCCCGTTTGACAACGGCGGCGGCGGCTTCCCGTTATCAACCTCGCATCGCACGCGACAACGACAAGAAAACCCCACAACAGAAAAACCCGAAAATATGAACCACTCACCTTGATTCGTTGGAGAATGAGTAAGAAAAATAATCGTCCCCTCCTCGCCTCCTTGCTCGATCAAAACCGCGGAAGGGAGCCGTTCTCCTTCCCTCTCCGTGTCTCTCCGCCCGGATCCCTACGCCGCCTTCTTGGAAATAGAGAAAAATGTGAAATAGGGTATTGGGGTTTTTTTCCCCGCACCCCCCGGTCGGCTTAAACGATACGATTAGAAATTAAATTTAAACCCAGTCAACGAACCTAGCCATTTGAAAATTGAACGAGGGGTCCAGATCACCTCGGAAAACGTGCTGATCGTCGGCACGCATTCCGATGCACCTAAGCTGATAGAGAACTTCAAAAATTATTTCTAGGAGATCCCGGGGTCGGAATTCAAATCCGATCTCGCCACCGTTCACCGTTTTGAGAGCTCTACACCTAAAAATATCCACAAACCCCGACGTTCAGCCCAGAAATTCTCGAACTTCAACCCCCCCCCCCCGTTACAACAGAAAGGATTCAATTAGGACCCAAAATAGAAAACCGAAAGGTCGAGGTGCTACGGAAAAAATAAAATAACCCACTGACATAAATAAGATAAAAAGTCCGATCGCAGAAGGATCCCGTCCGATCACCTCGAAAAGCGTGCCGACCACTTAGCACAGATTCTGGTGCACCACTAAAAGGCAAACGCTTTGACCCCCCATTCCGGGAGATCCGTAAATCTGAATTCGAATCCGTTCGCTTTGTCGTTCTCCGTTTTCCGAGCTCAGACGCAGAAAAATACCCGCGGTCCAGGCCGGTCCATTGCAGAAAACACAGTGAAAAGCTTCCCTAACAACTCCGTCACAAAAAGAGGGTATTCAAAAGCATTGGAATGCCAGGACTCTACATCACTCACCTCTTAAAACAAGTTTCGTCCTCGAAACTTAACCCTGGTCCGCAACGAATAAAACTGGGTAGCACTCCTCCATCTTTGACTCCCGTTCCCAAGTCGCTTCATGTTCTTCTTAGTTGCTCCACAGCACCTTCCCATAGGGGATCGTCCGGTTATGCAATCCTTTTTGTCCTCTCGTGCTAAGATCCGCACCGGTGTTCCGTCGAAGCTCAGGTCCTCCCTAAGCTCAAAAGTAGTGACCACCCATCACCCAAAATCAAGTACGCAGGTTCAAAGCACATCTTCGAGAATCCGGTTCACTCGCCCGGGCTGCCCGTCGGTCTGGGGGTGAAACGCCGTGCTGAAGTGTGGTTTAGTCTCTTGTAAGACCTGGCTTTTTCGTGACCCTTCCCGTTACCCCTTTTCTTCGACTGCCCGACTGAGGGACAATTTTTGGGTGTTTTTCCGGAGAATCCGTCGGGGCTCGCGGACATTTTTAGGCGGAAGGGCTCGCGAAATGGAGAACGGGGGCGCGATCGGTTTCAGATTCCGACTCCCGGTTCACCCGGAATAATTTTTCCAAATTTCGGACCCCACTTAGGCGCCCCGGGATCCGTGCGGACGATCGGCACGTTTCTCGAGGTAATTCTAGCCGTCGGATCTGTCCCTATTATTTAATTATTCCTTAACCCTTTGAGGAACCTAGGGTTTTAGGCGTTCCCTCCTAGGTCGCTTCGTTCGGCGGCTAGGGTTTCTCTTTAAGAGACGCCACGAGAGGGGAAAAGAGAAAAGAGAAAAAAAAGGACGGCTAGGGTTTTCTCTTTAAGAGACGCCACGAGAAGGGAAAAGAGAGAAGAGAGAAAAAGACGGCTAGGTTTCCTCTTCAAGAGACACTACGAGAGGGAAAAAAGAGAAGAATTAAACGGGGCTTTCGGGAAAAGGACGGAGGTTGCTTGCTCGCGGGATCAACCGGGCAACGTTAGGATGATCCCCTTCCTCCCTTTTCCGGCGTTTCAAAGGTGAGTTTTTATTAGTTTTGTTGAGTAGGCGTTTCGGGGGTGGAGTCTTCACGGGGAGCACCGCCGCCGCCGCCGCCGGACCGGCCGCGGGCGGGGCGCCGCGCGGCAGGAGCGTCGCGCAGGCACCACCCGCAGGCGAGCACCGCGCGGCGCTTGGCCGCGCGGGGCCGCCCGCAGGTGGGGCGCCCGCGCGGGCTGGTGCCGCGCGGGGTCGCCCCCGCACCGCGGGCAGCGCGCCCGCGCGGCGCATGGCCGCGCGGGGCCGCCCGCAGGTGGGGCGCCCGCGCGGGCTGGTGCCGCGCGGGGTCGCCCCCGCAGCGCGGGCATGCGCCCGCGCGGCGCTTGGCCGCGCGGGGCCGCCCGCAGGTGGGGTGCCCGCGCGGGCTAAGGCTGCGCGGGGTCGCCCCCGCACCGCGGGCATGCGCCCGCGCGGCGCTTGGCCGCGCGGGGCCGCCCGCAGGTGGGGGCGCCTGCGGGGGCTAAGGCCGCGCGGGGTCGCCCCCGCACCGCGGCAATGCACCCGCGCGGCGCCTGGCCGCGCGGGGGCCGCCCGCAGGTAGGGCGCCCGGCGCGGGCTGGTGCCTGCGCGGGGTCGCCCCCGCGCCGCGGGCGGCGCGCCCGCGCGGCGCTTGGCCGCGCGGGCCGCCCGAGGTGGGGCGCCCGCGCGGGCTAAGGCCGCGCGGGGTCGCCCCTGCACCGCGGGCAATGCACCCGCGCGGCGCTTGGCCGCGCGGGGCCGCCCGCAGGTGGGGCGCCCGCGCGGGCTGGTGCCGCGCGGGGTCGCCCCCGCGCCGCGGGCAGCGCGCCCCCGCGGCGCTTGGCCGCGCGGGGCCGCCCGCAGGTGGGGCGCCCGCGCGGGCTGGTGCCGCGCGGGGTCGCCCCCGCGCCGCGGGCAGCGCGCCCGCACGGCGCTTGGCCGCGCAGGGCCGCCCGCAGGAGGGACGCCCGCGCGGGCTGGTGCCGCGCGGGGTCGCCCCCGCACCGCGGACAGCGCGCCCGTGCTGCGCTTGCCCGCGCAGGGCCGCCCGCAGGAGGGGCGCCCGCGCGGGCTGGGGCCACGGGGTGCTGTGCCCGGGCGGAGTGTGCGCTGCACGGGCCGGTGCCGGGCGGGGAACTCCACCGCACATGGGTGGGAGTCGGTGTGAGTTTCGGATCCTTAGTCTTGACTTGCCCTTATACCTTCAGGAGTGCAGGACATTGTTGGGGACGGACGCACGATCTCGGACGTACCGAACGCCGGACGACACACACACAAGGTGGGTAAATTCGCCGAGGTTAATTGGGTAAGGGCGGACATGAGCAAAGGTGTTTCTCTCTAAGTTGCTCCTCGTGAGCAAAGGTGGGTTTCTCTCTAAATTGCTCCTCGTGAGCAAAGGTGGGTTTCTCTCTAAGTTGCTCTTCGTGAGCAAGGGTGTTTCTCTTCGAGTTGCTCTCAATGAGCAACGGTGTTTTCCTCTTTAAGATTTTCTCATGAGCAAAGGTGTTCACCCTTCTGGTTGTCCTTATGAGCAACGCTGACCCCGATTCTTACTTTATTCGCTTTATCATCTGAGGCTCAAGTTTTGCTACACGCACACCAGCGGTTTGGCCACCGCAAGGGTGTGCTTTTCCGGAAAAGTGGTACGTTGACCCGTGTACCCCACGCGGAGGTGGCGTTAGGAATGGGGGCCCTCATGGGTGGAGGGTGTGAGCGGGTGACGCCGAGGTTGGTGCTCGGCGGCCGAGGGCAGGTGCTCGGCAGGGAGGGGGGGCACCGGGTAGGGGCCCTGTGCGGTGTCCGGGGAGGGTGCCCGGTTTATGTTCGGTGCAGGTTGTGATCATAGTTGATGGTGTATGGGGAGGGGGGGTGACAGTTGCTCTGGTTACAGTGGTTTGTTTTATTATAGTATTCTTGCTCATTATGTTTATTCAGTCACTGACTTCCCACTCCGTGACAGGTTCGTCCAGGGGCGAGTGCTAGGGCGCCGGTGAGGACGCGAGGGTGCTGATCTGATTTTTGGGTGACTTCAGATACAGTGACTCTTCTTTCCCTTTTCTTTATTATTCATGGTAGCTAGTTGTGGATTGCGACACCCCCGTGGGGGTCGAAGTGGATGTTGCCCTTTTTCCTTTTCGAATAATTGAATGAATTCTACGTTCTCTCTTACTTGGCCGTTTTGAACGATGAAAAGCAAAGAAAACCGTTTGCGAAAACTACTTTTAAAACGTGGGTGTCGAGTGGGCACCGAGCTTTACAAACCTTATGGGATTTATGTGTTTTGCGAACTGTTTTCATAACACGATGGCGTCGTGTGGATGCCGCTTTCAAAACCTTGTGATTATTTATCCTTCAAAACACCGGCCTCTATGCTCTAAGTGAATGCTAGAATATCATGTGTATTGTTTGGTTGTATGTGTACGAGACCCCAACTGATGTGGTTAGAGATTGTGTGTGCTACGCCTTGTGAGACACTTTGTAGTTGAGACGCCGTGCATATACAAAGGAGACTCTGCCCGTTTGCAGAATGAATTTGTGTATGCGGCGGGTCTGGGCACGCACCGGGGAGTAATGTTTTACAAAAAAAATATATGGCTGATTCAGGGGCATCGGTGGCTCCTCTTCCGCGCGATTTGAACCCCCGGGGCGTGACAGATTAAGATGGTATCAGAGCGGTAAACTCTAACCACAACAGTCGGGGCCTAACATCCACGGGCGCAATACTCTGGCTACTGAGTAATAAAGTGAACACGGGATAAATAAATAGAACACGAGTGTACGTGGGGGAGGGTAGAGATTAAGTAGAACCCTTTAGGAGCCAGGTTACCTTGTCAGATATGTCTCTATGTTTTGTGACGATCGGTATGCTTTCATTATGTACGCAGATACAATAGCAGTCCAACACAGTGAGCGACGACCGACGGAAATGGACGCCGCAGCCGGAGCGAACCGCTTGCTGCGCAACCAACTGCGCCGATGTGGCAGGACAGCTGCTGACTCTCACGGAGCGTCTGTGCATGCTGACGCGGGATCTTGAGAGCGTTGACCACTTCCAGCACGGCCCATGGGACGGTACCCCTCGTGGGATGCCACCGGCGGGATTTCCCACCTATCACGATGCAGTCAATTTGGCCATGCGTGCGGAGCAAGAGTACGCCCGGCAAGGGTGCCCCTACCCTGACCCGGCGGAGGACCCCTACCTGGCGAGCCGCGCGACCAAACGTCCGAAGGTAGGACCGGAGTCTGGACCAGTGAAGAAGGAGGGGCCCGACCCATTGAAGCCGTGCGTCATTGTGGGCGGCGCACATCGAATGATGGGCTGCCCCTGGCGGGATTGATCACTGTTTCCTGTGTGGTAGACCGGGTCACACGCGTTACACGTGCCCCCAGAAACCAGGCGTCACTAGGCCCCCGGCGCCGGGACCTGTCAAAGCGAGAAAGCCGCCACCCCGCCTTGCAGGGGAGCCCCAAACCAAGGTACCGTGCGAACCAACCCTGGAAAATGCAAGGAAGGGGTGGCAGGTACCAACAGGAACCCCGGAGTCGCTACAAGGGCCCTGCGTCATCTGCGGAAAGGCGCATCGAGTGACGAACTGCCTTTGGAGGTACTCCCACTGCAATGGTTGCGGCAAACCAGATCACACTCGCGCTTCATGTCCGCGAGAACAGGCCGCTACAAAGCCGCAACGCCACACCGGAGGGACGAGAGGATACCGCGGCTCCCAACCCACAGAAGGACCGACCCGACGGCTCGCCGTCGGCGGACTCGTACGATACCAGGGCCCTGCCCAACCACGCAGTGCGGCGCTGGCCCAGGGGTTGCGGGAGGGCTACCCCAGCCGCCCCAGCAGACGGTGCAACGTCCCGAACTGAGTGACGACAGGTAATACTTGAACTACTTTATTTTAGTTGGGGACATCCGTCGAACCAGAGTAAACCATCCCTGACTGACCCCGACTAAACCCCCCCCCCCCCCCCCCCAGGTCTTGTGAGTTATACCATCCTTTCTTTATCTGTTGTGGGTTTCGCTATGTCCCGTCGTTAGTAAGAGCTTCGCTGTTTTTCTGTTTGTTTTTCCTCGGATCTTTTGGGGAGGGGCGAACGCCTTTAAAAGGGACTGCGGGAATCCGCCGTTGGCGTAGGTCCTCAGATACTCCCTTTTCTTTTCTAAGTTCCCTTCTTTTCTTTCATCCACAAACCAACCGGATTAGGCCTTGATCTACTTAGGCACGCACTCTTTTGATTCTTCCTACTTGGGGACCGTGCACTTAGTAGGCGAAAAGTAAAGGGCGCCGAGTTCCTTTGGACGGCCCGATGCTAAGGAAAGCTGTGAACAGTCTAAAAAGCGATTAACAAGGGCGCCCGTGCTCGCCGTACCAACGCCCGGGGAAGACTTCGAGTTATGCCGCACTGCATCGCGAATTGGGACTGGAGGGAGTACTAAGGCAGCAAGGAAGAGTCGTAGCCTATGCGACAAGGCAACTCAAGGACTACATGTAGAACTAACCGGCACACGACCTGGGGTTTGCCGCAGTCGTCCTCGTCCTGAGGACTGTTGAGGCACTATCTCTTCGGGGCCCACGGTAACGTACCCACGGACCACCAAAGCCTTAAACGCCCTTCCACCCAGAAGGAGCCGAACCTACGGCGAAGACGGTGGTTGGGACTATTGAAGGATTACGACTGGACACGAGACCGACTGACCAAGTATACGTCGATGAGTTGCGAGGCTACACGGGACGCCGACACCTACCACTTCGGGCCAAGCTACACTTCAGCCCGGCCTTTCACCTCAGATGGATGGGCAATCCGAACGGGCGATCCAGATCCTCGAGGGCATACTCCGAGCGTGCATATTGGTTTTGAAATGGGCGGATGGTCACGCTACCTACCCCTCGTCGAGGTTCGCCTACGGCGTCAATTACCAGACAAGCACCCGGGTGACACCGTACAAAGCATCATACGGTAGGGCTACTGCAAATCCCCCCCCCCCCCCTGATTGTTGGAACGATCAGGGGCGAAGGCGGTGTCGTGTTGAGAGGCTAGTTGCGCCATATTACGTGGGACTTTTTGGGATTCCGAGTGCGACGGCCCCGTGGCCCATCGCCTCTCCCTACCACCGAATCACGACCGAGTTCTGGTCTTGTCCGCGCATCATGCTTCGGAGTAACCCCCAATCCGTCGCGAGTGCTTGACGACTCATGCAAATCGAGTTCAAAAAAACTTGAACTACGAGGAAGAGCCGGTGCGGGACCCTAGCGCGGGAGGACTGAAAGCTACGAAATCGGACTTCTCCCTACGTGAAGGTGTTTTTGGAGCAATCAGGAAGAACTGAGACAACTTGGGAACCCGAATCAAGGTGAAGGAGTGCTACCGGAACCCCTTCGCAGTAGGCGGGAGTTAAGTTTCGGGGACGAAACTTGTTTTTATTAGTGAGTGATGTAAGACCTTGCTTTTTCGTGACCCTTCCGTTACCCACCCTTTTTTTTCCTTCGACTGCCCGCCTGAGGGGCAATTTTTGGGTGTTTTTTCCGGAGATCCCAGTCGGGGCTCGCGGACATTTTAGGCGGAAGGGCTCGCGAAAGGGAGAACGGGGCGCGATCGTTTTCAGATTCCGACTCCCGGTTCACCCCGAATAATTTTTCCAAATTTCGGACCCCACTTAGCGCCCCGGGATCCGTGCGGACGATCGGCACGTTTCTCGAGGTAATTCTAGCCGCCGGATCTGTCCTCTATTATTTTAATTTTCTACCCTATTGAGGAACTCCTAGTTTTTAGGCGTGTTCCTCCCTGTCGCTTCGTTCGGCGGCTAGGGTTTTCTCTTTAAGAGACGCACAGAAGGGGAAAAGAGAAAAGAGAAAAAAAAGGACGGCTAG
>JAQNDB010001551.1:0-48159 GCA_029204045.2 Tillandsia leiboldiana
CTTATATAGCTCGTATTAAATCTTTAATTAATTTCCTTTTAATTGTACGTAAGCGAATTCGATTCCCTCATGGATAATAATTAACTAATTAATTATCCCTACGAGATAACCCACCTTATCTCTAACGGGTGCAAGATATTTTGCACGGATCCGATGCATGACTTAATCACCGTATCACTTTGAATTCGTTTCGGGAGATCCCCGATCGGATTTCAGATCCTGATCGCACCGTTGGCTTTCTTTTTCCACGCTCTATCGCAGAAAAATACCAGCACCTCACAATGGCCAACTTTTAAGAATTGAATAATTTTATTTCACTTAAAGGCTTAAATGACTATTTGTAAGTCAAAAAATACCCGAAAGGCCGGATCACTACATCAGCTCTCACTCTCTGTCTCGCAGGTGAACTCCAAGAGGTGCTGCCGAAAATGGCGCAGTTCCAAACTATGTCAATCGCTTCCGATCTCAAACTCACTAGACGGCGGCTTCAATACCAGCTCAGGTAGACTCACCCGGGATCACACGAATGATAAGGATATCTTTCAGTCCCGGTGCCGCCGTAAGCACCTCCTCTACAGTCACAAGCCATGCACTACAACCACGACTCAACCTCTGTCGTGCCCTAGCCCCCTTAATGAACTCACCTCTCCTGACCAGGTCCATGGAGGGTCATTATCCCTTCTCGACGATCCATGGTAGCATAAACATTGGGATAATCAATCCCAGTCCATCCTAATATCAACATCTCCAAGTGGTGTAGGCCTAACCACTCAATGGATCAATCCAATGTCCTGACTGCACTTGGTAGGTTGGCAACACTCAACCATGTGCTATACGTGATCTAGAACCTGATCCTCATGGGCACAAGCCAACCATCCTATCTCAGGCCCACACGAAGCTACCCCTGCTTTACTAAACACGCGCAAGCGATGTTGGCATCCTACAATGCTCCAACTCTGACAACCGTCAGCAGAACCACACCTGGTAAGACGCGATCCACTATTCTGGCGATGAAGGCGGCCACGCAAAAGGCACTCACATCCCGGCACTACTGCTGGTGCCTACACTGTCGAGAACCTCCTGGTCTCTGTCTCCTCTGTTACGGAATTTGAGTTGGCGTAATTTCGTGAAAGGTTCAAGTCTTGAAGATTGAAGGTGAAGAAGGTTGGATCATTTAACTCAATCTCAAGAAAGAAGAATTCAAAAGGATCAGGTATGTTTAACTAAAGATTTTTGGTGATCCGAATACTTCTTGTAGTGTAGAAACACCTGGAAGAATTTTTCATTGCATAAAAATCAAAAACTGGACATGGGACATGTTCAGGATCCGGATCAGACATTCAATCCGGATCCCGAAGGTGTTCGTTCATACACTGGTTCAATCCGGATCGTAGCATCTCATCCGGATCCCGAACACTGAGTTTACCACTTGAACGATCCGGATCAGGCTTCGCAATCCGGATCCCGAACGTTGATGTTTGGTGAACTGTATGAACGATCCGGATCAGCATTTCGATCCGGATCCCGAACCTTGTTTTTCTGGAAACCGTCTTTCTTGCTACTGCAATCCGGATCGCCGAAATCCGATCCGGATCGCCGTCCGTAAAATTTCCAGAAATGGTAGGTTTTTTATTCTTATCTCCTTCCTAGGGTTTCTAACCTATAAATAGACCCTATGATTCTTTTTCTAGGGTCAAGGAAAATAGCCGTCATTTCAAATATCATCTTATACGGCCTAAGATCCACATATAGAGAAGAAAGGAAATATTAGATTTATTCTATGTTTCTTCATCTATATTGATTAGTTTGATTCTAGGTTTTCATACTCACATCTTGAGTTGAATCAAATCAATGAATACTTAGATGGTATTTCCGATCTATTTTGATCTAAGTATTCGGCGGATCATCACCACCCAAAAACAACGATTTCCCCAAAATCGGCGCGTGGATTCGCGTGTCCTTGTGGATTCAAGGTTCAACCGCTCTCGTGGATTCGGAGCGAGGCACGTTCGTGGATTCGAAGCGTGCTACTGGGTGAAGACCGTGGATTCGGTCGGACGTCGTGGATTCGACGTTGGACGCCGTGGATTCGGCGTTGGACGCAGATCGTGGATTCGAGAAGCGTTGCGGAGCGAGCGGAGAAGATCAACTAGGAGCGTATGGAAAAGGTTGAGTCGTTGTGAGTACGGTAAATCACCTTGTACGTGTTTTAATTCTAGTGGATTTCACCGTGTTATCGGTCCCGTGGTTTTTTACTCCGGTTGGAGTTTTCCACGTAAAAATCTTGCGTGTTATTTTTATTTCCGCATTGGGTTTTATTGCGCAACGATTTTTTGAGTGTTTATTGTTTACACCTATTCACCCCCCTCTAGGTGTTTTTTCCCCTATTTAGATCCTTATTACATATAACCCAACAAGTGGTATCAGAGCGGGAATAGGGTTGTAAACAATGGTTGAAGGTGGAAACATCAACGACCCCCTTCTTTGATGGAACAAATTATGCGTACTGGAAAGTACGGATGAAAGCCTTTTTAATTTCCATCGACGAACGGGTGTGGCAATCAATTGAATTAGGATGGTCTAATCCAACTGAATTTATTGGTGATGTTCGCACCTTCAAACCTAGGTCGAAATGGACCAAGGAAGAGTTAGATTCATCTTCTTACAATGGCAAGGGAATTAATGCTATTTTTAATGCCTTATCTCAAACTGAATTCTCTCGCGTCTCGGCATGTGAGACTGCGAAAGAAATCTGGGATGTTCTTCAGGTTACACATGAGGGAACTAACCTCGTGAAGATTCAGAAACTGCAAATGCTTACGAGCAAGTTTGACTCTATTTTGATGGCAGAAAATGAATCTTTCACGGACTACTATACACGATTGCAAGACATCGTAAACTCATGTGCTAACCTGGGAGAGAAGATTCCAGAATTTAAGATTGTAAGAAAGATCTTAAGAACTCTTCCTGAACGATTTCGCCCAAAGGTTACAGCCATTGAAACTATTAAACACCCGGACGAAATACGTGTAGAAGAATTAGTTGGTTCATTACAAACTTATGAAATGACATTTCTACTAACAATTCTTCTGGAAAAGCATCCTCTTCTAAGTCTTCAGGTTATGCGTTGAAAACAACTAAGGAAGAAGACGCGGATACATCCTCCTCAGACGATGACGAGAACCTTTCTATGGAGGAATTTGAGAAGCAGCTCGCTCTCTTGACAAGGAAGTTTCGCCGCAACTTTCGAAGGGGTAATTCAAGTAAATCTCCATCCTTCGGAAAGTCGAAGAAAGGCAAGGGTACTTCAAGTTACAAGTCAAGAAAGCAAGAGAACTTTCAAAGGATAAGAAAAGTTCAGAGGGACAAGTCCAATGCTTCAAATGTCGAGGCTACGGCCACATTCAACGGAGTGTCCAACTAAGTATCCGGCAAAGAAGAAAGCGATGCAAGTCGTCACTTGGGATGACAACTCAACGTCAAATGAGTCGTCTTCAAGTGATGAAGAAGAAAGCGCAACGGCATTCCACGCGTCCACATCTTCACCCTTCATGTGCTTAATGGCAAGTACATCCGAGTCGTTGTCCAACTCCACTGTTGAAAAGAATGCAACGGACAATGAATCGGATGATTCGGAAGGTGAAGATTTTGCTCTAGCCTACCACAGACTTTGAGGGATTCAAAGAAACTGGCTAAGCAAAACAAGGGTTTGAGAGGGAGATTGCATGATCTCGAAGAAGAAGTAAAAAGGGCAACTTCTCTCTCAAACGATCTTGAAGTGGAAAGGGAAAATCTGATAAAAGCAAATGTTTCCCTTCAAGAGTCCAATGAGCAACTCGAGAAGAATTATATAGATATGGTGAACAAAGCGAATTACTTCTTGAAGCTCTACGGCGAGGCCCGACAGGAAAAATTGGAAATGACAGAGACCATTCTCCAACTCAAGGATGACTTACAGCAATTTTCTTCTGGAAGGAGTAAGTTGGATAAACTTCTTGGTCTTGGTCAAACAAACAAGTTCGGCCTCGGATACAATCGAACTGAAGACAATTTTAGTTCGGTTGGGACAGTCTTTGTGCCTCAGTCGGTATCTCCTCCTCCGACACCGGAATTCACGACAACCAACGACAACAAGCCTACTTCACCCTCTTCGGAATCGTCAAGCACAAAGGTATGTTTTCGTTGTAATTTTGCAGGGCACATTGAAAGAAATTGCAAGATTGGAGCTCAAAGATCAAATCAACCACATCTTGCAACTGCTACCAATAAGTTCACTCCCCGGAATTCAAAGAAGGACTTTTCAAAAGAAAAGAACATTGGTAGTACTTCAAACAAGACGATGACAAAAGAAAAAGATCAATCATACAAGACGTCTTCATCAAGGAAAATTTCTCAACCATTGCCAACATACTCCAAAACTCAAAAGGTTTGGGTATGCAAAGGTGAAATCCTTCCTTGTCTTTAATCGTTCTACGATTAAATGTTGTGTAGTTTATGTAGACTATTTTTCTTTCTTTTGGCCGACCCGTCAACCATCTTTGGGAGGTAAATGGTATATTTTCTTATTGGTTGATGATTTCTCTCGGTATTCTTGGGTAGCATTTTTAAAAGAGAAAGCTGATACTTTTGATTCTTTTCACGAGATTTGCCATCGTATTATGATTGAAAAGAATGAAAAGATCATTCGTGTTAGAAGTGATAGAGGTGGAGAATTCATTAATTCTAAATTCATTGACTTTTGCACTTCAAACGGTATTAAGCATGAATTCTCAGCACCCTATACACCTCAACAGAATGGTGTTGTCGAGCGCAAAAACAGGGTTGTTCAAGAGATGGCACGTGTTATGCTTCATAGCCGGAATTTACCGCTACATTTTTGGGCTGAAGCTGTGAACACTGCAATCTATGTAATTAATCGAGTTTATTTGCGCCCGGGAACGTTAAATACACCATATGAACTATGGTGTGGTAGAAAACCCAACATCAAATATTTTCGCATCTTCGGGAGTCGGTGTTACATTTTACGTGACCGTGAAAATCTTGGAAAGTTTGACTCTCGAAGTGACGAAGGGATTTTCTTGGGGTATTCTACAAATAGTAGAGCATATCGAGTATTTAACTTGGAATCTAAGACGATCGTAGAATCTATAAATGTTAAAGTAGATGAAGCTTTTCACTTTGCATCTGAAAAATCTACCCTCGATATCTCTCTAGATGATGATACTCCTGCCAGTGCATCTTCTCATAATAATACTTCCAATATTAATGATGCATCTAATGGTTCTTCAAGTTTATCTGATGTGCAGGAATCATCTCATGTACCTCCGAGTACTCCGTTACAACAAACTTTACGCAATCTCCAAGGATCATCCGGAATCAACATCATTGGAGATCCACAAGAAGGAGTTAGAACTCGGAGGCAGTTGGTTTGTGGATTCGCTTGCTACGTATCTTTAATCGAACCAAAGAATATAGATGAAGCTCTTCAGGATGACTACTGGATTAAAGCAATGCAGGAAGAGCTCCATCAATTTGAGCGAAACAAAGTCTGGGAATTAACGAAGCCTCCAAAGCAACACAATGTGATAGGTACCAAATGGATTTTCAAGAACAAGAAAAATGAGGATGGTACTATCATCAGGAACAAGGCACGATTAGTTGCTCAAGGCTACTCTCAAGTAGAAGGTATAGACTTTGATGAAACTTTCGCCCCTGTAGCTAGACTCGAGTCCATTCGTATACTATTTGCTATTGCTTGTCATTTTAAAATCAAATTATTTCAAATGGACGTTAAGAGCGCGTTTCTAAATGGGTTTTTAAATGAGGAAGTTTATGTGGCTCAACCGAAAGGTTTTGTAGACCATAAACAACCTAACCATGTTTTTCGTTTGAAAAAGGCTCTTTACGGTCTGAAACAAGCACCGCGAGCATGGTACGAAAGGTTGACAAAGCACCTTTTGGAGAAGGGCTATACTCGAGGGGGAGCTGACAGGACTCTCTTTGTGAAGCATTATCAAAACAATTTCATTGTAGCACAAATCTATGTCGATGACATTGTATTTGGCGCAATAAGAGATAATGATGCTTCTAAATTCGCGGAGACCATGGAAAGCGAATTTGAGATGTCCATGATGGGCGAATTGACTTATTTTCTTGGATTGCAAATTAAACAAAATGATGAAGGTATTCACTTGTGTCAATCCAAGTATGCAATGGAGTTGGTTAAAAAGTTTGACTTAGAAATTCGAAGGATTTTCCGACTCCAATGGGAACTAGCCACAAGGGACTTGGAAGTGAATCACATAGTGAGAATGTAGATGAGAAACTGTATCGAAGTATGATTGGAAGTCTACTTTACCTCACGGCTAGTCATATCCTTTAGTGTTGGGATTTGAGCAAGATATCAATCAGCACCAAAGGAGGTTCACCTGAAAGCGGTGAAAAGGACCATCCGGTACATCAAAGGATAAATTAATTTCGGAATTTGGTATCCTATGGGAACTAGTTTGGATATTGTTGGATACTCAGATGCCGATTGGGCAGGATCAGTGGATGATCCGGAAAAGCACGAGTGGTGCATGCTTCTATCTTGGCCATTGCCTTGTTGCATGGCACAGTAAAAAGCAGAATTGCATAGCACTCTCGACTGCCGAAGCGGAATACATTTCAGCGGGTAGTTGTTCAACCCACACTCATTTGGATGAAAAGTGTGTTGAGCGACTTCCGGATTTCAGCAACTTCGGTAACAATTCTTTGTGACAACACTATCTTACGGAATTTGAGTTGGCGTAATTTCGTGAAAGGTTCAAGTCTTGAAGATTGAAGGTGAAGAAGGTTGGATCATTTAACGCAATCTCAAGAAAGAAGAATTCAAAAGGATCAGGTATGTTAACTAAAGATTTTTGGTTATCCGAATACTTCTTGTAGTGTAGAAACACCTGGAAGAAAGTTTCATTGCATAAAAATCAAAACTGGACATGGGACTGTCAGGATCCGGATCAGACATTCCAATCCGGATCCCGAAGGGTGTTCGTTCATTACACTGGTTCAATTCGGATCGCAGCATCCCATGATCCGGATCCCGAACACTAGTTTTACCTTTTTACTTGCTACGATCCGGATCAGGATCTGCAATCCGGATCCGACGTTGATATTTGGTGAAACTGTATGAACGATCCGGATCAGCCATTTCGATCCGGATCCCGAACCATCGTTTTTCCGAAAACCGTCTTTCTTGCTACTGCAATCCGGATCGCCGAAATCCGATCCGGATCGCCGTCCGTTAAAATTTCCAGAAATGGTAGGTTTTTGATTCTTATCTCCTTCCTAGGTTTTTCTAACCTATAACTAGACCCTATGATTCATTTTTCTAGGGCAAGAAGCCGATAAAAAGAAAAAATAGCCGTCATATTCAAATATCATCTTATACGGCCTAAGATCCACATATAGAGAAGAAAGGAAATCATTAGCTATTACTCTATGTTTCTTCATCTATATTGATGAGTTTGATTCTAGAATTTCATACTCACATCTTGAGTTGAATCAAACTAATGAATACTTAGATGGTATTCCTATCTATCTTTGATCTAAGTATTCGGCGGATCATCACCACCCAAAAACAACGATTTCCCCAAAATCGGCGCGTGGACTCGCGTGTCCTTGTGGATTCAAGGTTCAACCGCTCTCGTGGATTCGGAGCGAGGTACGTTCGTGGATTCGAAGCGTGCTACTGGGTGAAGACCGTGGATTCGGTCGGACGTCGTGGACTCGACGTTGGACGCCGTGGATTCGGCGTTGGACGCAGATCGTGGATTCGAGACGCGTTGCGGAACGAGCGGAGAAGATCAACTAGGAGCGTATGGTAAAAGGTTGAGTCGTCTGTGAGTACGTTAATCACCTTGTACGTGTGTCAATTCTAGTGGATTTCACCGTGTTATCAGTTCCGTGGTTTTTTACTCCAGTTTGGAGTTTTTCCACGTAAAAATCTTGCGTGTTCATTTTTATTTCGCATTGGTTTTATTGCGCAATGATTTTTTGAGTGTTTATTGTTTACACCTATTCACCCCCCCTCTAGGTGTTTTTTTCCCCTATTTAGATCTATATTTCATATAAACCCAACAAGTGGTATCAGAGCGGGCAATAGGGTTGTAAACAATGGTTGAAGGTGGAAACATCAATCGACCCCCTTTCTTGATGGAACCAAATTATGCGTACTGGAAAGTACGGATGAAAGCCTTTTTAATTTCCATCGACGAAGGGTGTGGCAATCAATTGAATTAGGATGGTCTAATCCAACTGAGATTATTTCTGATGTTCGCACCTTAAAACCTAGGTCGAAATGGACCAAGGAAGAGTTAGATTCATCTTCTTACAATGGCAAGGGAATTAATGCTATTTTTAATGCCTTATCTCAAACTGAATTCTCTCGCGTCTCGGCATGTGAGGACTGCGAAAGAAATCTGGGATGTTCTTCAGGTTACACATGACGGGAACTAACTCGTGAAGATTCAAAAGCTGCAAATGCTTATGAGCAGATTTGACTCCATTTTTATGGCAGAAAATGAATCTTTCACGGACTACTATACACGATTGCAAGACATCGTAAATTCATGTGCTAACCTGGGAGAGAAGATTTCAGAATTTAAAGTTGTAAGAAAGATCTTAAGAACTCTTCCTGAACGATTTCGCCCAAAGGTTACAGCCATTGAAACTATTAAACACCCGGACGAAATGCGTGTAGAAGAATTAGTTGGTTCATTACAAACTTATGAAATGACATTTACTACTAACTATTCTTCGGGAAAAGCATCCTCTTCTAAGTCTTCAGGTTATGCTTTGAAAACAACTAAGGAAGAAGACGCGGATACATCCTCCTCAGACGATGACGAGAACCTTTCTATGGAGGACTTTGAGAAGCAACTCGCTCTCTTGACAAGGATGTTTCGCCGCAACTTTCGAAGGGGTAATTCAAGTAAATCTCCATCCTTCGGAAAGTCGAAGAAAGGCAAGGGTACTTCAAGTTACAAGTCAAGAAAGCAAGAGAACTTTTCAAGGATAAGAAAGTTCAGAGGGACAAGTCCAATGCTTCAAGTGCCGAGGATACGGCCATATCTCAACGGAGTGTCCAACTAAGAATCCGTCGAAGAAGAAAGTGATGCAAGCCGTCACTTGGGATGACAACTCAACGTCAAATGAGTCATCCTCAAGTGATGAAGAAGGAAAGCGCAACGGCATTCCACGGCTTCCACATCTTCACCCTTCATGTGCTTAATGGCAAGTACATCCGAGTCATTGTCCAACTCCACTGTTGAAAAGAATGCAACGGACATGAATCGGATGATTCGGAAGGTGAAGATTTTGTTTTAGCCTACCACAGACTTTTGAGGGATTCAAAGAAAGTGGCTAAGCAAAACAAGAGTTTGAGAGGGAGAGTGCATGATCTCGAAGAAGAAGCAAAAAGGGCAACTTCTCTCTCAAACGCTCTTGAAGTGGAAAGGGAAAATCTGATAAAAGTAAATGTTTCCCTTCAAGAGTCCAATGAGCTTTTTGAGAAGGAACATACAAAACTGGTGGATAAAGCGGATCACTTCTCAAAGCTCTATAACGAGGCTCGACAGAATAACCTGGAAATGACAAAGACCATTTTCCAACTCAAGGATGACTTGCAGCGATTCTCTTCTGGAAGGAGTAAGTTGGATAAGCTTATTGGTCTTGGTCAATCAAATCGGTTCGGCCTCGGGTACACTCGAACTGAAAACAGTCCAAGTTCGAGTGGGACAGTCTTTGTGCCCCAGTCGGTATCTCCTCCTCCGACACCGGAACTAACGACAAGCAACGACAACAAGCCTACTTCATCCTCCTTGGGATCGTCAAGTACTAAGGTATGTTTTCGTTGTGGTATTTTAGGGCACATAAGGAGAAACTGCAAGATGGGAGCCAAACGTTCAACTCAAGCACTTCTTGCAACGACTACCAAAAGGCGCCTCCCCAGAAATCAAAGCAAAACTTTTCAAATGAAAAGAGCCTTGGTAGTTCACCGCGCAAGACGACATCATCAAGGAGCATCAATCGATCTGACAAGACGCCTTCACCTAGGAGAATAACCTCACGACCATTACCGACGCATTCCAAAAGGTTTGGGTGCGCAAAGGTGAAATTACCCTTGTCTTGTTACTAATGTTTCCTTGCATGCATATGATAATTTGTCTTGGTATCTGGATAGCGGATGTTCCCGTCACATGACCGGTGACAAAAATAGTTTTCAAAACTTTGAGAAAATCTCCGGAGGACTCGTTGTTTTCGGAGACGGTCGATTTTCCAAAATTGTTGGAAAAGGAACAGTAGCTATTCCAGATGGCCCGATTTTGAAAAACGTGTTATTTGTTGATGGCCTTAAGACTAACCTCATTAGCATAAGTCAACTTTGCGACAATGGTTTTTCAGTTAACTTTTCATCTGTTGAATGTGTTGTAACTGATAAGGACCATATGTTCTTTTTAAAAGGGGTTAGATCAGAAAACAATTGTTATGTGTTCCTAGTAAAACTTCTGAAAATTGTAACTTAGCCTCTTTGAATAATGAAACACTTTGGCATGAAAGGCTAGGTCACATAAATTTTAAGGAACTTGCTAGAATCTCAAACAAGGACGTGGTCAAGGGGGTTCCAAAACTTTTACTTAACAAAACATTGTGTGTGGTGGTTGTCAAAAGGGAAAACAGTCCAGGACTGCACACAAGAACTTGAACCACGTTGGTACAAGACGGCCTTTGGAACTTTTACACATGGATTTAATGGGGCCAACCCATCAACCATCCTTGGGAGGTAAATGGTATATTTTCTTATTGGTTGATGATTTCTCTCGGTATTCTTGGGTAGCATTTTTAAAAGAGAAAGCTGATACTTTTGATTCTTTTCATGAGATTTGCCATCGTATTATGATTGAAAAGAATGAAAAGATTGTAGGTTTTTAAGGATCCACAAGGATCTAAATAGGTACTATCAAACAACTAGAGGGGGGGTGAATAGGTGTAATACTTATAAAACCAAATCTCAGTGCAAAATAAAAACCAATGCGGAAAATAAAAACAGCACACCAAGATATACGTAGAAACTCCAATCCAGGAGAAAAACCACGGGACCAACACGCAATAACAATCCACTAAGAATAGAAGAATAACAAGGTGATTACCGACTCCACGAACTCAAACCCCTCCTTCAGCTTCTTCGGACCTTGCGCTGATCGGTTGGATATCCGCGCAATAACAATCCCTAAGAAAAGAAGAATAACAAGGTGATTACCGTCTCCACGGATTTAACCCCTCCTTCAATTTCTTGGACCTCACGCTCCACCGATTTTGCACGCCCACTGCACACGTTCGAATCCACGAACGCCACTCGAATCCACGAGCACACGTTTCGAATCCACGAAACGCCTTTAGCACACCGAATCCACGATGCCACGTCGAATCCACGACGCAAACTCAGTCGATAAGAATATTGACTTCGATGGTGATCCTTTGCTTAGATTCTCATTGAGGAACCGTAGAAGAAATCTCTAAGCAAAGATTAGATCAATTCGACAAAAGATATGTTCTTGAAATAACCATCGAATTGACCTAAAAGAGGCTATAAAGAAGAACGATGAAAACCTAGCCTCTAGGGTTGCTCTCAAGAGTTTTATAAAAAGATCGGCCGTAGCTCCCTCGTTTTTGAGAAACCCTAAGTGTCTATTTATAGTTTAGAAACCTTTGGAAAGATATAAGAATCAAAAACATACCTTATCTAGAAATTTTCAGGACGGCGATCCGGATCAGATTTATTGCGATCCGGATCGTCGTAACGAGATTGACGATTCCAGAAAAACAAGGGTTCGGGATCCGGATTGCAACTTCCCGATCCGGATCGTTCATGTATTTCAGCAACATCCAATGTTCGGGATCCGGATTAGAATAGGCTTGGATCTGGATTGGATTTGCACATGAACTAATACCCTTCGGGATCCGGATTGGATCATCTGATCCGGATCCTGAACATGCCCCATGTCCAGTTTTTGATTTTTATGCGATTAAAAATTCTTCCAAGTGTTTCTACACTATAAGAAAGTATTCGGATCACCATAATTATTTAGTTAAACATACCTGATCCTCTTGAATACTTTCTTCTTGAGATTGATGTAACTGATCCACAATTCTTCAACTTCAATCTTCAAGACTCAAGACACTGAGTGCCAACTTGAGCTCTTGTTGAATCTTTTCTAAGTCTTTGATTGCTGATTGACAATTTGATCCCTTTAAGACTCCGACTCAACTCACTGACTTGACTCACGAAATATGCCAGTACCAAAAAGCCGTAACAATCTCCCCCTTTGGCAATTTCGTGACAAAACCCAAAAATACATAAAAGCGCTCAAGTCACTCATCTTAAACCAAAAAATCGAAACTCAATGTCATCACCAAAACATTGATTTTCTTTGCGTGAAAGATCCAATAAATACAAAATTACATTTGAACCAAACAGTCCTAGAACATACTCTATGACTTAGGACTTGGAGTCTTAAAGTGATGTAATTCCTGCAAAACAAAACTCCAAACAAAATCAAACGTTAGTCGTTAGAAATTACAATCCTACATTTGATCCGTCTTCCTTTTGGTTCTTTTGTTTTTCTGCTCTTTCAAATTTTTCTGTCTCCCCCTATCTTAAGCATCTCTAACATGTTCTCCATGTTCTTGAGCATCTATGTTCTCCCCCTTTGTGGTACGATCATCATTTTCCGTTCTCCCCCATTTTTCCATTTTCGTTTCGTTTGTCCTCTCTTGATGATCTCATCTCCGTCATTTCTCTTCTCCCCCTTTTTGTCACAAATTGTCAAACAGTGAACATACTTGACAAAAGGAAATCACTAACAACATAAGTTCATGGAGAAAGAGAGATAAAAGCTCAGTTCCGGTATATAACAAAAATACAGATTGCGTACCGGTACCAGAAAGCAAAAATCAAATAATTTCTTGAAACAAATCCAGATTTTGAAATAATTGAATTACCGATTTGTATTCCATCAAGAAAACAATTTAAGTGCTTGAAAATAATATGAGATTACATAGATGTCATTCAATCCAATTAATTTTACAAAAATTAAAAAGATTTACTCCGAAATCATGAAAAATAAAGGTAAAACATTATAAACCGTTTTTCATGTTATATTCATCAAACACAAGTCATCAAAAATAATCTTGAGATCCAAAGTCTATCAAGATGTAACGGATGTACAAAGATGACTTATAGAGATTTCCAAATGACATTAATTTGATTTCTTACCCTTTCAAATTTGAGATAAGCACTAAAATACCTAAGGGTGGCTCTTTGAGCATCTTTCAACTATCCCACCTTATACCAACCAGGAGATTGTTCAAAATATAAGAGTTTTGCATATAAATCTCCAAATGCTTCAACTAAAGATTTTCTCATAAAATACTATCAAGCATCCATAACATGTGGTAGCTTCACACACAAACCGGACGACCGGGGTGGCAGCTCTTTCCAACATGTGGTGGTAGTTTTCACACTCCTTTCGGATGTAACTCTTTCCACATCTTTTGCAAATTATTTCAATACCCTTGTAAGAATGCAATCTCTTACGTGAAAGAATTATATCCCAAATTTTAGTCTATCGGTTGTCTCACGTTTATCACAATGAATTCACACAACCGAGATAGATTAAGCATCTAAAGATCACACATGATTTCTAAAATTTGATGCTTATAATATCAAAAACTCCTATAATGAAGTGTCTTCAAGATTATGATTAAGGAGTAAAGTTGATAATCCAAATAAAATTAATTTGGAGTGAATAAAAGTGAAGCCCTTTTTATTCAATGCACTTGTTCAGTAAAAACCCTTTTGTTCAAAAACAAAGTATAAAAACGAAGAGCATTGAAAAACATGTAATGCAAAGATTAAGAAAGATATGAAGGGAAAACCAATCAAAGCATTACATACAGTCATAAGCTATTTAGAACTTAAGACAAGGAAAGATATCACCTTTCCGAATCCAAAATCGCTGGATTTTGGGTTGTCTTGATTCGTTGTGGCCGGGGGTTGTCCGCTTTGACTGTTGGTCCACCTTAGGTCTTTGCCTCGCAATGATCCACTTGTATGATTGATGTTGTGGCTCGGACCTTTGGTGGGTTGAGTGAACTCCTTTGACTTGATGTGTCTTTTGATTCCGTTGAGTTCGCTCCGTAGATGAAGTTGCCGACGGATTTTTCTTTCTCTTTTTCGGGCAATCCTTCACCAAATGTCCTTCAAGTCCACATAAGTGACAAGTTCTTCCTTTCAATTTCATTGTGGAACTTGAAGCATTCACAGTTTGGTTCTTTTTGAATCCCAAACCAACCTTGCTTGTTTGACCTAATCCGGACATACATTCAAGTTTCTTGGAACCGGTTGAAATCCTTTGTATGTCGGATTTAAGTTGATGAACTTGCTTGGTCAATGCTTGGTTGGTGACATGAATTTTCTCAAACTGCTTTTCAAGAAAATCAATCTTCTTAATATGGGAATTAACGACCGTTTCCGATTGATTTATCTTTTCTTAGAGGATTTTATTATTATTCAATAAAAGCTCTCGTTCCTCCTCGAGACCATGAAGTTTGATCTTTAAAGCATGATTCTCGTCTTGATTCTCAAGTCGTTGCTTCCTCAACTTCTTGATATGTTTGGCCATCTTCTTAGATTCCGCAAGAAGTTGTTGATATGCCTCAACAAGTTCTTCCTCGTCCGACTCCCCCTCACTTGATGACTCTCCGCCGGTTGTTGATGTTTCATACAAAATCAAAGGAGTAGAGTCAGTGACTAAAGATGATAAACAATTATTAGAAGAGGGAAAATGAGAGGCATGAGAAGCAACGATTTTTTCTTTTTCCTCTTTACTTGAGGTTGATTCATTAGAAGTAGAATCGTCCCAAGTTTTCGCTTGCAAAGCCTTCTTTTTATATGATTTCTTAGAAGGACAATCCATTGAAAAATGGCCATAGCCTTTGCATCGATAGCATTGGATTTCCCCTTCGAAATCATCTTTTTCTTTTTCTTTAGAAGGTTTTGCAAAGCTTTTGAGTTTAGAGGATTTAGAACCCGATGATCCTTTAGAAGATTTCGTGGATGAAGATCCATCGGTTCGATTCTTCCAAAACTTCCGACGAAATTTCTTTACTATCCGCGCCAATTGTTCTTCAAAATCGGCAAAAGAGATTTCATCGTCGGAACTTGATTCGCTATCTTCTTCCTTTGTTGATTTGAATGCAATACTTGTAAGCTTAGAAGAAGACTTGGAAGAAACTTGATTAGTAGGAAAAGTCATTTCATAAGTTTGCAAAGCACCTACTAATTCCTCTATACTCATCTCATCCGGATGACTAACGGTTTCAATGGCGGTTACCTTTGCCCTAAACCGTTCCGGAAGAGTCCGAAGTATCTTTCTTACAATTTTCGACTCCGGGATCTTTTCTCCTAAATTAGGACATGTATTTATTACATCTTGAAGTCTAGTGTAATAATCTGTAAACAATTCATGCTCTTCCATATGAATAGAGTCAAATTGACTTGTAAGCATCTGGAGCTTTTGAATTTTTACAAGATTAGTACCCTCATGTGTAATTTTGAGAATATCCCAAATTTCCTTTGCGGTTTCACACGCGGAAATTCTTGTGAACTCAGTCGAGGAAAGAGAATTAAACAAAGCGTTCATACCTTTCCCATTGTAAGAAGATCTTTCAAAATCCTCTTTGGACCATCTAGAGCGAGGTTTTGGGGTAGTAGAATTTCCTACTTCCTCAACAGGATGCACCCAACCGTGTTCCACGGTTTGCCATACCCGCTCATCAATTGCGATGAGAAAAGCTCTCATCCGCACTTTCCAATAAGCATAATTGGTCCCATCAAAAAGAGGAGGTCTATAAATATTACCACTTTCACCCATCATGATAGATAAACCTAAAACCCGCTCTGATACCAATTGTAGGTTTTTAAGGATCCACAAGGATCTAAATAGGTACTATCAAACAACTAGAGGGGGGGTGAATAGGTGTAATACTTATAAAACCAAATCTCAGTGCAAAATAAAAACCAATGCGGAAAATAAAAACAGCACACCAAGATATACGTGGAAACTCCAATCTAGGAGAAAAACCACGGGACCAACACGCAATAACAATCCACTAAGAATAGAAGAATAACAAGGTGATTACCGACTCCACGGACTCAAACCCCTCCTTCAGCTTCTTCGGACCTTGCGCTGACCGGTTGGATATCCGCGCAATAACAATCCCTAAGAAAAGAAGAATAACAAGGTGATTACCGTCTCCACGGATTTAACCCCTCCTTCAATTTCTTGGACCTCACGCTCCACCGATTTTGCACGCCCACTGCACACGTTCGAATCCACGAACGCCACTCGAATCCACAAGCACACGTTTCGAATCCACGAAACGCCTTTAGCACACCGAATCCACGATGCCACGTCGAATCCACGACGCAAACTCAGTCGATAAGAATATTGACTTCGATGGTGATCCTTTGCTTAGATTCTCATTGAGGAACCGTAGAAGAAATCTCTAAGCAAAGATTAGATCAATTCGACAAAAGATATGTTCTTGAAAGAACCATCGAATTGACCTAAAAGAGGCTATAAAGAAGAACGATGAAAACCTAGCCTCTAGGGTTGCTCTCAAGAGTTTTATAAAAAGATCGGCCGTAGCTCCCTCGTTTTTGAGAAACCCTAAGTGTCTATTTATAGTTTAGAAACCTTTGGAAAGATATAAGAATCAAAAACATACCTTATCTGGAAATTTTCAGGACGGCGATCCGGATCAGATTTATTGCGATCCGTATCGTCGTAACGAGATTGACGATTCCAGAAAAACAAGGGTTCGGGATCCGGATAGCAACTTCCCGATCCGGATCGTTCATGAATTTCAGCAACATCCAATGTTCGGGATCCGGATCAGAATAGGCTTGGATCCGGATTGGATTTGCACATGAACTAATACCCTTCGGGATCCGGATTGGATCATCTGATCCGGATCCTGAACATGCCCCATGTCCAGTTTTTGATTTTTATGCAATTAAAAATTCTTCCAAGTGTTTCTACACTATAAGAAAGTATTCAGATCACCACAATTATTTAGTTAAACATACCTGATCCTCTTGAATACTTTCTTCTTGAGATTGATGTAACTGATCCACAATTCTTCAACTTCAATCTTCAAGACTCAAGACACTGAGTGCCAACTTGAGCTCTTGTTGAATCTTTTCTAAGTCTTTGATTGCTGATTGACAATTTGATCCCTTTAAGACTCCGACTCAACTCACTGACTTGACTCACGAAATATGCCAATACCAAAAAGCCGTAACAAAGATCATTCGTGTTAGAAGTGATAGAGGTGGAGAATTCGTCAACTCTAAATTCATTGACTTTTGCACTTCAAACGGTATTAAGCATGAATTCTCAGCACCCTATACACCTCAACAGAATGGTATTGTCGAGCGCAAAAACAGGGTTGTTCAAGAGATGGCACGTGTAATGCTTCACAGCCGAAATTTACCGCTACATTTTTGGGCTGAAGCTGTGAACACTACAATCTATGTAATTAATCGAGTTTATTTGCGCCCGGGAACGTTAAATACACCATATGAACTATGGTGCGGTAGAAAACCCAACATCAAATATTTTCGCATCTTCGGGAGTCGGTGTTACATTTTACGTGACCGTGAAAATCTTGGAAAGTTTGACTCTCGAAGTGACGAAGGGATTTTCTTGGGGTATTCTACAAACAGTAGAGCATATCGAGTATTTAACTTGGAATCTAAGACGATCGTAGAATCGATAAATGTTAAAGTAGATGAAGCTTTTCACTTTGCATCTGAAAAATCTACCCTCGATATCTCTCTAGATGATGATACACCTGCCATTGCATCTTCTCATGATAATACTTCCAATATTAATGATCCATCTAATGGTTCTTCAAGTTTATCTGATGTGCAGGAATCGTCTCATGTACCTCCGAGTACTCCGTTACCTCAAACTTTACGCATCTCCAAGGATCATCCTGAATCAAACATCATTGCAGACCCACAAGAAGGAGTTAGAAGTCGGAGGCAGTTGGTTTGTGGATTCGCTTGCTACGTATCTTTAATCGAGCCAAAGAACATAGATGAAGCTCTTCAGGATGACTACTGGATTAAAGCAATGCAGGAAGAGCTCCATCAATTTGAGCGAAACAAAGTCTGGGAATTAACGAAGCCTCCAATGCAACATAATGTGATAGGTACCAAATGGATTTTCAAGAACAAGAAAAATGAGGATGGTACTATCATCAGGAACAAGGCACGATTAGTTGCTCAAGGCTACTCTCAAGTAGAAGGTATAGACTTTGATGAAACTTTCGCCCCTGTAGCTAGACTCGAGTCCATTCGTATACTATTTGCTATTGCTTGTCATTTTAAAATCAAATTATTTCAAATGGACGTTAAGAGCGCGTTTCTAAATGGGTTTTTAAATGAGGAAGTTTATGTGGCTCAACCGAAAGGTTTTGTAGACCATAAACAACCTAATCATGTTTTTCGTTTGAAAAAGGCTCTTTACGGTCTGAAACAAGCACCGCGAGCATGGTACGAAAGGTTGACAAAGCACATTTTGGAGAAGGGCTATACTCGAGGGGCTGACAGGACTCTCTTTGTGAAGCATTATCAAAATAATTTCATTGTAGCACAAATCTATGTCGATGACATTGTATTTGGCGCAACAAGAGATAATGATGCTTCTAAATTCGCGGAGACCATGGAAAGCGAATTTGAGATGTACATGATGGGCGAATTGACTTATTTTCTTGGATTGCAAATTAAACAAAATGATGAAGGTATTCACTTGTGTCAATCCAAGTATGCAATAGAGTTGGTTAAAAAGTTTGACTTAGAAAATTCGAAGGATTTTCCGACTCCAATGGGAACTAGCCACAAGGGACTTGGAAGTGAATCACATAGTGAGAATGTAGACGAGAAACTGTATCGAAGTATGATTGGAAGTTTACTTTACCTCACGGCTAGTCGCCCGGATATATCCTTTAGTGTTGGGATTTGCGCGAGATATCAATCAGCACCAAAGGAGGTTCACCTGAAAGCGATGAAAAGGATCATCCGGTACATCAAAGGATCAATTAATTTCGGAATTTGGTATCCTATGGGAACTAGTTTGGATATTGTTGGATACTCAGATGCCGATTGGGCAGGATCAGTGGATGATCGGAAAAGCACGAGTGGTGCATGCTTCTATCTTGGCCATTGCCTTGTTGCATGGCACAGTAAAAAGCAGAATTGCATAGCACTCTCGACTGCCGAAGCGGAATACATTTCAGCGGGTAGTTGTTCAACCCAACTCATTTGGATGAAAAGTGTGTTGAGCGACTTCCGGATTTCAGCAACTTCGGTAACAATTCTTTGTGACAACACTAGTGCTATAAACATTTCCAAAAACCCTGTGTTGCACTCTAGAACAAAACACATTGAACTTAGATATCATTTTCTTAGAGAGCTAGTTGAATCAAATACTCTTCAACTTTCATATATTTCAACTGAAGATCAATTAGCTGACATTTTAACAAAACCTTTGGATCAAAAACGTTTTATTCATTTACGTAAAGCAATTGGAATGCTTTCCTTGAAATAAACTTCTTTTTGAAACTTTTGCTTAGGTTAGGTTTTGTTTTTGTATTTTTTGTTCTTTATCTATGTTTATACATAGTACATTAATTGAGCATGTGTGTTATTGACTTTACTTGCATCCTTTCATATAATTAGAAATCTATTATGCTTTGGATATCATAATAATTCAGTTGATGCATTGATCATTTATTTAAATTAAACCATTTTTATTTGATCAAAGTCAATTTCTCTCTCAATGATCTCTTGGTATTGTTGTTATCTTATTTGACTATTTAGTTGAGTATGTGTAGGTTTTTAAAGGATCCACAAGGATCTAAATAGGTACTATCAAACAACTAGAGGGGGGGGTGAATAGGTGTAATACTTATAAAACCAAATCTCAGTGCAGAATAAAAACCAATGCGGAAAATAAAAACAGCACACCGAGATTTACGTAGAAACTCCAATCCAGGAGAAAAACCACGGGACCAACACGTAATAACAATCCACTAAGAATAGAAGAATAACAAGGTGATTACCGACTCCACGGACTCAACCCCTCCTTCAGCTTCTTCGGACCTTGCGCTGACCGGTTGGATGTCCACGCAATAGCAATCCCTAAGAAAAGAAGAATAACAAGTTGATTACCGTCTCCACGGATTTAACCCCTCCTTCAATTTCTTGGACCTCGCGCTCCACCGTTTGCACGTCCACTGCACACGTTCGAAAACACGAACGCCACTCGAATCCACGAGCACACGTTTCGAATCCACGAAACGCCTTTAGCACACCGAATCCACGATGCCATGTCGAATCCACGACGCAAACTCAGTCGATAAGAATATTGACTTCGATGGTGATCCTTTGCTTAGATTCTCATTGAGGAACCGTAGAAGAAATCTCTAAGCAAAGATTAGATCAATTCGACAAAAGATATGTTCTTGAAAGAACCATCGAATTGACCTAAAAGAGGCTATAAAGAAGATTGATAAAAACCTAGCCTCTAGGGTTGCTCTCAAGAGTTTTATAAATTGATCGGCCGTAGCTCCCACGTTTTTGAGAAACCCTAAATGTCTATTTATAGTTTAGAAACCTTTGGAAAGAGATAAGAATCAAAAACATACCTTATCTGGAAATTTTCAGGACGGCGATCCGGATCGGATTTACTGTGATCCGGATCGTCGTAACGAGATTGACGATTCCAGAAAACCAAGGGTTCGGGATCCGGATTGCAAGGTCCGATCCGGATCGTTCATGCAATTCAGCAAAGTCCCATGTTCGGGATCCGGATCGGAATGGCCTAGGATCCGGATTGAAATTGCCAATGAACAAGTACCCTTCGGGATCCGGATTGCAAGATCTGATCCGGATCCTGAACATGTCCCATGTCCAGTTTTTGATTTTTATGCAAATAAAAGTTCATCCAAGTGTTTCTACACTATAAGAAAGTATTCGGATCACCACAATTATTTAGTTAAACATACCTGATCCTCTTGAATACTTTCTTCTTGAGATTGATGTAACTGATCCACAATTCTTCAACTTCAATCTTCAAGACTCAAGACACTGAGTGTCAACTTGAGCTCTTGTTGAATCTTCTCTAAGTCTTTGAATGCTGATTGACAATTTGATCCCTTTAAGACTCCGACTCAACTGACTTGACTCACGAAATATGCCAACACCAAAAATGCCGTAACAATCTCCCCCTTTGGCAATTTCGTGACAAAACCCAAAATACATAAAAACGCTCAAGTCACTCATCTTAAACCAAAAAATCGAAATTCAATGTCATCACCAAAACATTGATTTTCTATGCGTGAAAGATCCAATAAATACAAAATTACATTTGAACCAAACAGTCCTAGAACATACTCTATGACTTAGGACTTGGAGTCTTAGAGTGATGTAATTCCTGCAAAACAAAACTCCAAACAAAATCGAACGTTAGTTGTTAGAAATTAAAATCCTACATTTGATCCGTCTTCCTTTTAGTTCTTTTGTTTTTCTGCTTGTTTTTCTGCTCTTTCAATTTTTTCTTTGTCTCCCCCTATCTTGAGCATCTCTAACATGTTTTCCTTGTTCTCCATGTTCTTGAGCATCTATGTTCTCCCACTTTGTGATACGATCATCATTTTCCGTTCTCCCCCATTTTTCTATTTTCGTTTGTACTCTCTTGATGATCTCATCTCCGATCATTTCTCTTCACCCCCTTTTTGTCACAAATTGTCAAACAGTGAACATACTAGACAAAAGGAAATCACTAACAATATTAGTTCATAGAGAAAGAGAGATAAAAGCTCAGTTCTGGTATATAACAAAAATGCAGATTGCGTACCTGTACCAGAAAGCAAAAATTAAATAATTTCTTGAAACAAATCCAGATTTTAGAATCTTTTCAAATACCGATTTGTATTCCATCAAGAAATCAATTAATGATTTACTCCAATTAATTTCACAGTGAATTCACACAGATGTCATTCAATCCAATTAATTTCACAAAATTAAAATGATTTACTCCAAAATCATGAAAAATAAAGGTAAAACATTATAAACCGTTTTTCATGTTATATTCATCAAACACAAGTCATCAAAAATAATCTTGAGATCCAAACTCTATCAAGATGTAACGGATTTACAAAGATGACTTACGGAGATTTCCAAATGACATCAATCTTGAATTTTACCCTTTCAAATTTGAGATAAGCACTAAAATACCTAAGGGTGGCTCTTTGAGCATCTTTCAACTATCCCACCTTATACCAACCAGGAGATTGTTCAAAATAAGAGCTTTAAATTTAAATCTCCGAATGCTTCAACTAAACAAAATTTCATAGATAATTTTCAAGCATCCATAACATGTGGTAGCTTCACACACAGACCGGACGACCGGGGGTGGCAGCTCTTTCCAACATGTGGTGGTAGTTTTCACACTCCTTTCGGATGTAACTCTTTCCACATCTTTTGCAAATCATTTCAATACCCTTGTAAGAATGCAATCTCTTACGTGAAAGAATTAAATCCCAAATTTTAGCCTATCGGTGGTCTCACGTTTATCACAATGAATTCACACAACCGAGATAGATTAAGCATCTAAAGATCACACATGATTTCTAAAATTTGATGCTTATAATATCAAAAACTCCTATAATGAAGTATCTTCAAGATTATGATTATGGAGTAAAGTTGATAATCCAAATAAAATTAATTTGGAGTCAATAAACGTGAAGCCCTTTTTATTCAATGCACTTGTTCAGTAAAAACCCTTTTGTTCAAAAATAAAGTATAAAAACGAAGAGCATTGAAAAACATGTAATGCAAAGATTAAGAAAAATATAAGGAGAAAACAAATCAAAGCATTACATACAGTCATAAGCTATTTAGAACTTAAGACAAGGAAAGATATCACCTTTCCGAATCCAAAATCGCTGGATTTTGGGTTGTCTTGATTCGTTGTGGCCGGGGGTTGTCCGCTTTGACTGTTGGTCCACCTTAGGTCTTTGCCTCGCAATGATCCACTTGTATGATTGATGTTGTGGCTCGGACCTTTGGTGGGTTGTGTGAACTCCTTTGACTTGATGTGTCTTTTGATTCCGTTGAGTTCGCTCTGTAGATGAAGTTGCCGAAGGACTCTTCTTTCTCTTTTTCGGGCAATTCTTCACCAAATGTCCTTCAAGTCCACATAAGTGACAAGTTCTTCCTTTCAATTTCATTGTGGAACTTGAAGCATGCACAATTTGATCCTTTTTAAATCCCAAACCAACCTTGCTTGTTTGACCTAATCCGGACATACAATCTAGTTTCTTGGAACCGGTTGAAAGCCTTTGTATGTCGGATTTAAGTTGATGAACTTGCTTGGTCAAAGCTTGATTGGTGACATGAATATCCTTAAACTGTTTTTCTAGAAAACCAATCTTGTCCATATATGATTTAGCGTTTGTCTCCAATTGGTTTCGCTCTTCTTGGAGGATTTTATTGTTTTCTAATAAACGTTCTCGTTCCTCCTCGAGATCATGAAGTTTTATCTTTAAAGCATGATTCTCGTCTTGATCTTCATGTCGTTGCTTTCTCAACTTCTTGATATGTTTGGCCATCTTCTTAGATTCCGCAAGAAGTTGTTGATATGCCTCAACGAGTTCTTCCTCGTTCGACTCCCCCTCACTTGATGACTCTCCGTCGGTTGTTGATGTTTCATACAAAATCAAAGGAGTAGAGTGAGTGACTAAAGATGATAAACAATTATTAGAAGAGGGAAAATGAGAGGCATGAGAAGCAACGATCTTTTCCTCTTTACTTGAGGTCGATTCATTAGAAGTAGAATCGTCCCAAGTTTTCGCTTGCAAAGCCTTCTTTTTATATGATTTCGGAGAAGGACAATCCGTTGAAAAATGGCCATAGCCTTTGCATCTATAGCATTGGATTTCCCCTTCGAAATCATCTTTTTCTTTTTCTTTAGAAGGTTTTGCAAAGTTTTTGAGGTTAGAGGATTTAGAACCTAATGATCCTTTAGAAGGTTTCGAGGATGAAGATCCATCGGTTCGATTCTTCCAAAACTTCCGACAAAATTTCTTTGTGATCCGCGCCAATTGTTCTTCAAAATCGGCAAAAGAGATTTCATCGTCGGAACTTGATTCGCTATCTTCTTCCTTTGTGGATTTGAATGCAATACCTGTAAGCTTAGAAGAAGACTTGGAAGAAACTTGATTAGTAGGAAAAGTCATCTCATAAGTTTGTAAAGCACCTACTAATTCCTCTACTCTCATCTCATCCGGATGACTAACGGTTTCAATGGTGGTAACCTTTGCCCTAAACCGTTCCGGAAGAGTCCGAAGTATCTTTCTTACAATTTTCGACTCCGGGATCTTTTCTCCTAAATTAGCACATGTATTTATTACATCTTGAAGTCTAGTGTAATAATCTGTAAACAATTCATGCTCTTCCATATGAATAGAGTCAAATTGACTTGTAAGCATCTGGAGCTTTTGAATTTTTACAAGATTAGTACCCTCATGTGTAATTTTGAGAATATCCCAAATTTCCTTCGCGGTTTCACACGCGGAAATTCTTGTGAACTCAGTCGAGGAAAGAGAGTTAAAAAGAGCGTTCATACCTTTCCCTTTGTAAGAAGATCTTTCGAGTTCCTCTTTGGACCATCTAGAGCGAGGTTATGGGGTAGTAGAATTTCCTACTTCCTCAACAGGATGCACCCAACCGTATTCCACGGATTGCCATACCCGCTCATCAATTGCGATGAGAAAAGCCCTCATCCGCACTTTCCAATAAGCATAATTAGTCCCATCAAAAAGAGGAGGTCTATAAATATTACCACTTTCACCCAACATGATAGATAAACCTAAAACCCTCTCTGATAACAATTGTAGAGTTATTAATCCCAAAGGATCTAAATAGGTTCTATCAAACAACTAGAGGGGGGGGGGAATAGGTGTAATACTTATATAACCAAATCTCAGTGCAGAATAAAAACCAATGCGGAAAATAAAAACAGCACACCGAGATTTACGTGGAAACTCCAATCCAGGAGAAAAACCACGGGACCAACACGCAATAACAATCCACTAAGAATAGAAGAATAACAAGGTGATTACCGACTCCACGGACTCAACCCCTCCTTCAGCTTCTTCGGACCTTGCGCTGACCGGTTGGATGTCCACGCAATAACAATCCCTAAGAAAAGAAGAATAACAAGGTGATTACCGTCTCCACGGATTTAACCCCTCCTTCAATTTCTTGGACCTCGCGCTCCACCGTTTGCACGTCCACTGCACACGTTCGAATCCACGAACGCCACTCGAATCCACGAGCACACGTTTCGAATCCACGAAACGCCTTTAGCACACCGAATCCACGATGCCACGTCGAATCCACGACGCAAACTCAGTCGATAAGAATATTGACTTCGATGGTGATCCTTTGCTTAGATTCTCATTGAGGAACCGTAGAAGAAATCTCTAAGCAAAGATTAGATCAATTCGACAAAAGATATGTTCTTGAAAGAACCATCGAATTGACCTAAAAGAGGCTATAAAGAAGATTGATAAAAACCTAGCCTCTAGGGTTGCTCTCAAGTGTTTTATAAATTGATCGGCCGTAGCTCCCACGTTTTTGAGAAACCCTAAATGTCTATTTATAGTTTAGAAACCTTTGGAAAGAGATAAGAATCAAAAACATACCTTATCTGGAAATTTTCAGGACGGCGATCCGGATCGGATTTACTGTGATCCGGATCGTCGTAACGAGATTGACGATTCCAGAAAACCAAGGGTTCGGGATCCGGATTGCAAGGTCCGATCCGGATCGTTCATGCAATTCAGCAAAGTCCCATGTTCGGGATCCGGATCGGAATGGCCTAGGATCCGGATTGAAATTGCCAATGAACAAGTACCCTTCGGGATCCGGATTGCAAGATCTGATCTGGATCCTGAACATGTCCCATGTCCAGTTTTTGATTTTTATGCAAATAAAAGTTCATCCAAGTGTTTCTACACTATAAGAAAGTATTCGGATCACCACAATTATTTAGTTAAACATACCTGATCCTCTTGAATACTTTCTTCTTGAGATTGATGTAACTGATCCACAATTCTTCAATTTCAATCTTCAAGACTCAAGACACTGAGTGTCAACTTGAGCTCTTGTTGAATCTTCTCTAAGTCTTTGAATGCTGATTGACAATTTGATCCCTTTAAGACTCCGACTCAACTGACTTGACTCACGAAATATGCCAACACCAAAAATGTCGTAACAGTATGAATTCGAGATCAATCCTTGGTTGAATACTTTATATCTTAAATTAATTGATAGCCAATTGAGGGGGAGTCAAAGAAAAGTAAAATGCTCAAAAGATGTGGAGAGAGTTACATTCCAATGAGGAGTGTGAAAACTACCACCACATGGAGGAAAGAGCTACCACCTCGGTCGTCCGAGTACTGTGTGCAGCTACCACATGTATACCAAGTATGGTTGTTCAATTTTTTGATTAAATAAAATGCATGATTGAGATACTTGACTCTGTCAAATTTCAAGGTTGGTATAAGGTGGGATTTTAAAGAAAGATGCTCAAAGAGCCACTCTCTTCAACAGATTGACTAGATACATTATATAATTTATTTGGGATTTCAAACATCTATTGATCTTGGTAATTCATTTTCTTTACCATTTTAATGATTTGATAAACGCCGTACTCATAAGATCATGATGGATGTCTTTGATCTTGATCAACTTTAAAAGTTTTAATTTCTATAAATTGTCATGTCATTATTTGAATGTTATTGATAGATTTAACATAATTTATTTCTCTTGACATGAAACGATGATTTTTGTTTAAAGTTGATGTGCTAAAATGCTTACATACTTTTTCTAGATGTTATGGATTTTTTCTAAATTTTTCTGAAGAAAAAGTTGCAGCTGATCCGGATCGGGTTAAGTGATCCGGATCCCGAACGCAGGCTTCTTCCTGCGGCTAGCCGATCCGGATCGAAATGTCGATCCGATCCGGATCACGGCTAGGGTTTTTAATAGAACGAAAGGGTTTTGATTTCTTTTACCTTAATCTTTTGTTCTCAAGTCTCTAGAGCCTATCTCTCTAGAATCCTTGCATCTTGGAGCTTTCCTAACCCAAGTTCTTCGAATCCAAGTAAGTTTTATTGATCAAAATCTCGTTTTTCACAGGTTTTCTCTTTTTTTCTTCAAAACGTGATGAGATTTTTCTATCCTTTTCGTTTGTGAATGGTTTTTGGTCAAATCTCTTTTGAAATATGAACTCTGGGTAGATCAGTTTTGATTATATGCTAGGTATTCTCCTGATTAACGAATTTTTGGGCTTCGATTTCTGAAAATTCTATTTTAGGGCATATAATAGGAATTTTCCAAAATCATGCAATTGATCTAGTTTTAAAATTCCTTTTGCAAAACTAATTTGATTCTTAGTCTCTCTACATGATTATGATTGTTTGGGTACAATTTTTCAAATTTTTGAAAATTAACAATTTTTTCATGTGTTCTTGAGTTTGTCTTCACATGATACATTTTTCACTAGCGATCAAATTGGTGATCTCATGGATTATTTTCCTACTTGCTACCATGGTTCATGTCAAGGACACTGTCAAGCCCAAGAGGGCTAAGAAAGCAAAGAAAGCGAAAGATGATTCCGATACAGAATCTGAAACGGAATCGATCGATTGGGATGAGCTTCAAGTTGAAGCAACAGCACCCACTGCTTCTGTAGTGTACTGGTTTTCCCATGCAATTTTCCGGTGAATCCACTGTGTTGAACACCTAGTGTTGGTGTCTGGCCCATGGTGCATCGAAGGGATGCCACAGATGGACCTCGTGAGACTTGGATAGATGATTTGGCCTTCGGCTGTGATTGCCGAATTTTAGAAAAGGTTTTGGGCCAATCTGAGGTTGGATTTGGATTCAGCGCGGAAAAACGCTTGAAAACGACCATTTATTTGTCGAATTTGGAGTCCGGATGACCAAATGCGGGCTTCCGGAAGTTTTGGGGGATTTTCGGTGCATGGGAGTGACACGTGGACCGGCCCGAGCCACGTGGCGGCCTCTTATTGGCCGGCTCACGCAGCTGGGTCCACGGAGTGGCGCGGCGGTGCATGGACCGCGGCGGGTGGACGCGTGGCGTGCTCTGGTAGGCGGGCGCACGCGGCACGGCTCATTGGATTTGCGGGAGTGCGGTGGACCGGGCGCATGGCACGTGGCGGCTCCGGATTCGTCGGTCCACGTGGGCGCGGTCCACGGGTGCGCGGGGGAGGGCGCCTCGGTACTGTGCGCGCATGTGCGCGCACAGTGGCGCAGGCGGGGGCGGTCGGCCGCACTCGAGTGCGACACGTGTCGCCTCGAGATTGGCCGGCCGTACCTACCCCGTTGACTGCGTGGGAGACGCGTGGCGTGGCGCGGGCGCGGGGATCCGCTGTCCCCTGTTCGGGGCGACGTGGCGGTCCCAGAATTTTTCGGGCGCGTCGGACGGGTTCCATACAACCCGGTTTCCGGGCGCAGTGCGCCCGGAAACTGCGCCCGGAAAACCGGGCCTTAAGCCATTTCGGGCTGGGCCTATAAATAGCCTCCCCCTTTCTTTCTTTGGGCTTTTTGGACCTCTTTTCACTGGGCCGCCTTCACAGAAGTTCTTCCCCTCTCAGAGCTCGATCCTTTGGAGAAGTTTGAAGATTTTTGGAGGCACGCTTCCCGAGGTTCACCATTTTACGGCGCGACGCGACGCTTGTTCTCCGGCGATCCTCTTCGCCCCTTTTCAGTGTTTGGACTCCTCCGACCCACCCCGACCTCGGAATTCGCCGATTCTTGCGCTGTTGGACTCACGACAGGTAGGGCTTCAACTCCTGTGTTTTATGGTTCCTCGATTTCCGTGCTGATCTTGGAGTTTTCTTAGCCCCCATTTGACCCTTTTTCTTCGCGGACTTTTGGGACAGCACCGCGGTGTTCTTGCCATATCTTTTCGCTCGGACGTCGGAACGAGGTGATTCAAGAGGCAATTTTCATCTACGCGTCGCAAGGAGTCTCCTGGATTTTTCTCAGAATTTCCTGAATTTTACTCGAGGGTGAGAATTTCCTTTCTCTGTGGTTCCTTGTTACAGGAATTTAGTGCAGTTTGGATTTGGGGTGTACCCCTTGTCGGATTTTTATCTCAGCGTAGGAAACTCCAAATTGGGCGTGCAGGTACTCGATTCGACGGGCTCGTCGCAAGGATCGCGCTAGTATTTTCCTTGGATTTTTTTGGACATTATTCGCAGGTGAAAATTAGTGAACTCTGGACTGCTGGTTTAGGGGGCAGATTGTGAGAAGTTGGTGACTAATAGCTTATGGTTGATCTTGGGGTATTTTGTACAGATTGGTGGTGTGTTTGGACTGGTCTTGGACTTCGCCTTTGGAAATTGGAATAGCGCTTGAGGTGGGTGATGTTGTGAACCTCCTACTTGTGAATGTCACTAGGCCTATTAGAATGCTTCGATCATGTGTTATTAAATGGGAATGTATCTAGCATGCTTGTATGAGATTATGGTTCATTTGTTAATACTTGCCTTGTTAGCTAGCTACAAGTTAGTAAGTGATGTTTCCATGTTTAGGTATGCAAATTAATTAGTGGAATGAATGCTATAGCCACATCATAATATAAGTTAAGGGAAGGGTTGGATATGTGGTTAGAATGAATGTTGTATAAGGGATATTTGCTAGTAAATTGTGCATCTAAAATGTATTAAGTATCATATATCTTCTCGCATGTACATCGGGATTACCCAAACACTTAATGTTGCATATGTTTGAATAATTGGAGTAATTATAGCAAATAAAGGACTTTGCATGCTTGAATGGTCATCTAGCTAAGCCATCTTTTTCTGCTACACAAACATATTGGAATTGACTTAGGAGAAACCATGCTTGTATTCGTTCTCCTGTCGTCTAGTCTTAGGGGATTGTGTAGTCAGATGTTCAGAGTTGGGACAGTCGGGGATCGGGATTTGGGTGTCGCGGCGACCGCGGACTGTGGGCGGTTGACCGGATTATTATTATTATTACTTTTGCATCGGATTGGAGGTAGGGGATCGAGTTTCCCTTTAGTGGATGGGTTTTTCCCACTTGGATCTGGGTCGTGACCCCGTCCTGCTGATTATGGTACTGTTGATACTAGTGACTGTGATACTATGCTCGTGTGGGGTCGCTCCCCCCGAGGGCCACTCCGGAGTAGGATTTTGACCGTGTCGGGTGCCGGTCAGGCCGTGTTGGGTGCCGGCTAGACCGTGTTGGGTTCCGGTCTATTTTGGACAGGGGAGATACTGAGTTGTGAGGTTGACAGCAGAGCAGGCAGTACCAGTGTTTACTGGTGTTTTTGATTGTGTTGGTCTGTCAGTCCTTACGTTCTGGTGCTTGCCTTTAGCCATTCTCTAGCAGACATCGTAGAGGCATGTTAGTGGTAGCTTTGCATCAGTAGTGTACTTGTAGCTTACCACCTATGTTTCATTTTCTTCGCCTCTGATAGTCCTAGTGGGCATGTCTGAGTTTGAGGTCTACCCACTAGGGGAGGCTACTGTTTTTATAGTAGTTCTCACCCCCCACTGTTTTCTCTTTTCTGTTCCCCTTTGTTTTGCAGAGTTCTCTGCGGGAGTTGCGGGACCCTCTTCCCTGGACCGAGGTAAGAGGATCGCTGACTAGATAGCCACTGCCCCCGAGTTCGAGTTTTTGATAGTTTTGATGTATCCCCAGTACACTCAGACGGTTGTTTTTTCCTTTTATTTTGGGTCTGGTTGCGGCCAGCTGGTTGTATATATTTCGTGAGCTGGGAGAGACACTTGTATATTTTTGAGAGCTTACTGTACTTTCATTTCCAGTATTTGTCTGAGTTGTATTAGTTTTAGTTAGCTCTGTTTTATGCTCTTTTATTATTTGTTTTATATCTGAGCAGGTTATCAGCGCTTCGTGTACACGGAAAATTCCGTGTGCACGGCGGATCTGTGGACGGGCCCGGGTTCTGGTTTACACCCGGGGCGTGACAGATTAGTTGGTATCGGAGCTTAGGGATAGGTCAGACGGGACTTAGGAAACCCTAGGCTTTTGGCAGACCCTAGGAAGGCTGAGCGCGAGTGACGTGATATTGTGCGAAAGTCGGTAATTGGTTGTTAACTCTTCCTGTGAGTGGAGAGGGATTGGCATAGCCTATTTCTGAGGGACTATTATGTTGGCTGCAGACAACATAAGGTTACAGAAATAGGGGAATGCCCATGACTTTCGCTTGATTGGGTCGAGAGTGGTTTGGTTTACTGACCCGTGGATTTTGTGTGGCAGGATGCCTCCTCGGCGGCAGATTCCTACTAGGGGTACTCCTATACCCCCGGAGGAGCCGGAGCAGTCCGGGCCTTCCGAGATCAGTGAGCTGAGGGCTATGATGGCCCAGTTGGCGGAGAGCCACCGCCGACAGGAGCAGAGGTTTGAGCAGTTATTGGCCCAGGTTTGCGGCACCTCCCCCTACTACTGCTGAGGCCCCCGCACCACCTGTTGTACCACCGACTATTCCACTTGCCCCTACGGCGCCGTCGTCGAGCAGCGGGGCCCAGGGGATGTTCAGGCCTTTGACCCCAGAGGAGGAGCGGGAGTTTTCTGACAAACTCACGCAGTTCTGTAAGCGAGGACCCCCTAAGTTCTCGGGGCGGAGCACTCACCCGTGGGAGATTGGATCATGGCTAGCGTCGATGGAGAAGATGTTTCGGGACTTCTTCATCGACCAGAGGTTCAGAGCACATTTGGCAGTACACTGTTTGGAGGGGGATGCAGATGCTTGGTGGCGTCGGGTCGAGCCCCTAGAGTTTCAGGTCACCCGGCAGCTGCCCTGGTCAGAGTTCAGGAGGATGACCCTTGACACTTACTTCTCCACGAGTGTGAAGAAGAAGATAGAAGATGACTTGAAGAACCTGCAGCAAGGTGATCGCCCGGTGTGGGACTATTATCAGGAGTTTACGCAGTTGCTCAACTGCGTGCCCTACGTTGCCAGGGATGGGCTGCACCAGGTGGAGCTGTTTGAGACAGGCTTGCGCCCCGAGCTCTTTACCATGGTACACGCCCAGAGGCTTCAGACTTTATCAGAGGCAGTGGAGCATGCCCAGTGGGTCGAGAGGGGAGATCAGGTTGTTTCTAGACGCGGGGGTCCGGTCGCTCAGAGTTCTGAGAAGAAGCGACCAGCATCAGATGAGGGGGGACAGGCCAGTTCCTGGAGGCCGCCCCGACCGCCACCGCCTCAGTTTACGGGCCGGGGGCGTTCGGAGCGGCGAGGGCCTGGGGGATCCCAGAGGCCCCCACAGCATCAGCAGCCCCAGCGACAGCAGCAGCACTCGCAGCAGCAGAGGTCGCAGTCGCGACAGCAGGGATCTCAGCGGCAGTCGCACAGGCAGCAGCAGCAGCAGTCACGGCAGTTTCGGGCTCCAGGCAGTTGTATCTTCTGCGGGGGTCCGCATTTCCCCGGCACTTGTGATCAGAGGTGGGGGCGTTGTTATGGCTGCGGGCAGGCAGGGCACATACGATCTTCATGCCCTTTTTCGGCATCAGTGGCGCCTTCTTCGGCCTCAGTTTCTCCTTCATCTCAGCAGCGACCGCCAGCTCAGCGGCCCTATGCTTCTGCGAGCAGGGCTCCTTCCTCCCACCCTGCAGACCACCGACCACCAGCTCAGAGCGGGCGAGTCTACGCCGCTCAGGTAGGGGACTCCTCGGCAGCCGACCACGTGGTGGCAGGTATCACTTTACTTTTTGGCATTAGAGCTCGCACTTTATTTGATACCGGTGCATCACATTCTATTATCAGTAGAGCATTTGCATCATCTCATGGACTAGAGTTAGGTCGGTTGCCACATGTTTTAGAGGTACAGATTCCCGGTCACATATTGTATGTAGAGGAGTGTTGCTGGTCGTGCCCGGTACAGCTTGAGTCTTGGATTTTGCCAGCGGACCTGATGGTCCTTAGTCAGCTGCGAGATTTTGACATTGTACTGGGGATGGATTGGCTGGCTCGCTATTTCGCGACGATTGATTGCGCCGCGAGGTCTGTTACTTTTAGCGAGCCAGGCCAGGAGGTGTTCGTTTTCAGGGGGTGCCAGAGTGCTTTCTTTGCCTCTATGGTTTCGACTTCTCGTGCGAGGCAGATGATGCGCAGTGGATGCGTAGCCTTTATGGCATCTGTGGTTAAGGAGCCTACGGCGGCTCCGGGACTCGCGGATATCCCGATTGCCCGCGAGTTCCCGGATGTGTTCCCTCCAGAGCTGTTTAGTATGCCGCCGGATAGGGAGGTCGAGTTTTTGATTGACGTGGTCCCAGGAACTGCGCCAATCTCTAAGGCTCCTTACCGAATGGCACCGGCTGAGCTGCGAGAATTAAAGGCGCAACTCCAGGATTTAATGGACAAGGGTTTTGTGCGACCGAGTGTATCGCCATGGGGAGCGCCGGTGCTATTTGTGAAGAAGAAGGATGGTTCGCTTCGACTGTGCGTTGATTATCGGGAGCTGAATAAAGCGACCATCAAGAACAAGTACCCTTTGCCGCGCATTGATGACTTGTTTGATCAGCTGCAAGGGACTTGTGTCTTCTCCAAGATCGACTTACAGTCTGGTTACCACCAATTGAAGGTGAAGGCCGAGGACATCCCGAAGACGGCATTTAGGTCGCGGTACGGGCATTATGAGTTCACCGTCATGCCTTTTGGACTGACAAATGCCCCTGCAGCTTTTATGGATTTAATGAACAGGATTTTTCGACCATACCTGGATCGGTTCGTCGTTGTTTTTATTGATGACATCCTAGTTTATTCCCGAAGCGATGCGGAGCACGAGGAGCATCTGAGGATTGTGCTACAACTTCTGAGAGAGAGGAAGTTGTATGCCAAGTTATCTAAGTGTGAATTTTGGCTTCGGGAGGTTGTCTTTTTGGGCCACGTGATTTCAGCCGCTGGAGTGGCAGTAGACCCGGCGAAGATCGAGGCAGTCCGGGATTGGCCGCGACCGACGACGGTATCAGAGATTCGCAGTTTTATGGGCTTAGCAGGATATTACCGTCGATTTGTGGAAGGTTTTGCGAAACTTTCCACGCCCCTCACTCGTTTGACGCGAAAAGGGATTAAGTTCACTTGGAGTGAGGATTGTCAGAGGAGCTTTGAGGAATTAAAGAACAGATTGATGTCGGCTCCTGTCCTTTCCCTCCCTGTTATGGGGAAAGGATACGTGGTATACAGCGACGCATCGCACAGTGGACTTGGTTGCGTGCTGATGCAGGAGGGAAGGGTAATCGCTTATGCCTCCCGGCAACTGAAGGATTATGAGAAGAATTACCCTACCCACGACTTGGAGCTAGCTGCGGTGATTTTTGCACTAAAGTTGTGGCGCCATTATCTGTATGGGGAGCACTGCGAGATTTATACCGACCACAAGAGCTTGAAATACCTGTTCACGCAGAAGGAACTCAACTTGAGGCAGCGCAGATGGTTGGAATTGTTGAAAGATTTTGATGTAGACATCTTATACCATCCCGGCAAGGCCAACGTGGTTGCTGATGCCCTGAGCAGGAGAGCAGTACAGAGTCTATCTTTGATGATCACCGATCAGGCGCCATTACTTGAGCAGATGAGGCGGTTAGAGCTCGAGGTTGTGTCCCCTGGGGTCTCTGCTAGACTTATGTCTCTAGTCGTGCAGCCCACTCTGTTGGACAGGATTCGGGAGAGACAGAGTGAGGACCCCCACCTGATGAGGATTCGAGAGCAGATGCAGACTGGTTTGATAGGGGACTTCTCAGTCGATGCTGCGGGAGTACTACGGTACAGGGACCGCGTGTGTGTGCCTATGGACGCAGAGATTCGAGAGCAGATCTTGAGGGAGGCCCACTATACACCTTATACCATCCATCCTGGTGGGACTAAGATGTATAGGGATCTTAAGGCACAGTTTTGGTGGAATGGGATGAAAAGAGACATTGGGAGATTTGTAGCACACTGCCTAACTTGTCAGCAAGTAAAGGCGGAGCATCGTGTACCTGCTGGCAAGTTGCAGAGTCTCCCAATCCCTGAATGGAAATGGGAACATGTTACGATGGATTTTGTCACTAGTTTGCCGAGAGCACAGACGGGAGCGGATGCTATCTGGGTAGTCGTGGACAGGCTTACCAAATCCGCTCACTTTCTGCCGGTTCAGATGACTTGGCCGATGGAGCGACTCGCACAGGTGTACTTGGCTGAGGTGGTTAGATTACACGGAGTACCTGTTTCCATCGTATCTGATAGAGACCCGAGGTTTGTCTCGCATTTCTGGAGGAGCTTACAGACAGCCTTGGGGACGCAGCTCCGATTCAGTACAGCATTCCACCCACAGACCGATGGGCAGTCAGAGCGCACTATTCAGACCCTCGAGGATATGTTGAGAGCATGCATTCTGGACTTTGGAGGAGGATGGTACCGACACTTGGGACTAGTTGAGTTTGCGTACAACAACAGCTATCAAGCGAGCATTCAGATGGCTCCGTTTGAAGCGTTGTATGGACGCAAGTGTCGGTCACCCCTTTTATTGGAGTGACGTGGGTGAGAAGAAGACCTTGGGTCCTGATCTACTGTTAGAGGCAGAGGAAAAGGTCAGATTGATACGACGACACCTCGAGACCGCCCAGAGTCGACAGAGGAGTTATGCTGATACTCGACGGCGAGACTTAGAGTTCCAGGTGGGTGACCATGTTTTTCTGAAAGTCTCGCCTTCGAAGGGGATTCGGAGATTTGGTATTCGTGGAAAACTGAGCCCTCGTTATATTGGACCTTTTGAGGTGTTGGAGCGCTTAGGGCCAGTTGCCTACAGGCTTGCGCTTCCTCCCAGGCTTTCGGGTGTTCACAATGTTTTTCATGTTTCGACACTGAGGAGGTATGTTCATGACCCGTCCCATATCATCGATTTCACCCCATTGGAGGTTGCTGAGGACCTGAGCTATGTTGAGCGGCCGTTGAGGATCTTGGACCGTGAGGTTAGGGAGTTGCGCAGTCGGGCCATCCCGTATGTGAAGGTCCTCTGGAGCAGTCATGATGAGCGCGAGGCTACCTGGGAGTTGGAGTCAGCAATGATGGATGCTCACCCCCACTTGTTTGAGGCCGCTACCTGAGGTATGACTTTTGTTTCGAGGACGAAACTTTTTCTTGTAGGGGAGGATGTAGTGTACTGGTTTTCCCATGCAATTTTCCGGTGAATCCACTGTGTTGAACACCTAGTGTTGGTGTCTGGCCCATGGTGCATCGAAGGGATGCCACAGATGGACCTCGTGAGACTTGGATAGATGATTTGGCCTTCGGCTGTGATTGCCGAATTTTAGAAAAGGTTTTGGGCCAATCTGAGGTTGGATTTGGATTCAGCGCGGAAAAACGCTTGAAAACGACTATTTATTTGTCGAATTTGGAGTCCGGATGACCAAATGCGGGCTTCCGGAAGTTTTGGGGGATTTTCGGTGCATGGGAGTGACACGTGGACCGGCCCGAGCCACGTGGCGGCCTCTTATTGGCCGGCTCACGCAGCTGGGTCCACGGAGTGGCGCGGCGGTGCATGGACCGCGGCGGGTGGACGCGTGGCGTGCTCTGGTAGGCGGGCGCACGCGGCACGGCTCATTGGATTTGCGGGAGTGCGGTGGACCGGGCGCATGGCACGTGGCGGCTCCGGATTCGTCGGTCCACGTGGGCGCGGTCCACGGGTGCGCGGGGGAGGGCGCCTCGGTACTGTGCGCGCACGTGCGCGCACAGTGGCGCAGGCGGGGGCGGTCGGCCGCACTCGAGTGCGACACGTGTCGCCTCGAGATTGGCCGGCCGTACCTACCCCGTTGACTGCGTGGGAGACGCGTGGCGTGGCGCGGGCGCGGGGATCCGCTGTCCCCTGTTCGGGGCGACGTGGCGGTCCCAGAATTTTTCGGGCGCGTCGGACGGGTTCCATACAACCCGGTTTCCGGGCGCAGTGCGCCCGGAAACTGCGCCCGAAAACCGGGCCTTAAGCCATTTCGGGCTGGGCCTATAAATAGCCTCCCCCTTTCTTTCTTTGGGCTTTTTGGACCTCTTTTCACTGGGCCGCCTTCACAGAAGTTCTTCCCCTCTCAGAGCTCGATCCTTTGGAGAAGTTTGAAGATTTTTGGAGGCACGCTTCCCGAGGTTCACCATTTTACGGCGCGACGCGACGCTTGTTCTCCGGCGATCCTCTTCGCCCCTTTTCAGTGTTTGGACTCCTCCGACCCACCCCGACCTCGGAATTCGCCGATTCTTGCGCCGTTGGACTCACGACAGGTAGGGCTTCAACTCCTGTGTTTTATGGTTCCTCGATTTCCGTGCTGATCTTGGAGTTTTCTTAGCCCCCATTTGACCCTTTTTCTTCGCGGACTTTTGGGACAGCACCGCGGTGTTCTTGCCATATCTTTTCGCTCGGACGTCGGAACGAGGTGATTCAAGAGGCAATTTTCATCTATGCGTCGCAAGGAGTCTCCTGGATTTTTCTCAGAATTTCCTGAATTTTACTCGAGGGTGAGAATTTCCTTTCTCTGTGGTTCCTTGTTACAGGAATTTAGTGCAGTTTGGATTTGGGGTGTACCCCTTGTCGGATTTTTATCTCAGCGTAGGAAACTCCAAATTGGGCGTGCAGGTACTCGATTCGACGGGCTCGTCGCAAGGATCGCGCTAGTATTTTCCTTGGATTTTTCTGGACATTATTCGCAGGTGAAAATTAGTGAACTCTGGACTGCTGGTTTAGGGGGCAGATTGTGAGAAGTTGGTGACTAATAGCTTATGGTTGATCTTTGGGGTATTTTGTACAGATTGGTGGTGTGTTTGGACTGGTCTTGGACTTCGCCTTTGGAAATTGGAATAGCGCTTGAGGTGGGTGATGTTGTGAACCTCCTACTTGTGAATGTCACTAGGCCTATTAGAATGCTTCGATCATGTGTTATTAAATGGGAATGTATCTAGCATGCTTGTATGAGATTATGGTTCATTTGTTAATACTTGCCTTGTTAGCTAGCTACAAGTTAGTAAGTGATGTTTCCATGTTTAGGTATGCAAATTAATTAGTGGAATGAATGCTATAGCCACATCATAATATAAGTTAAGGGAAGGGTTGGATATGTGGTTAGAATGAATGTTGTATAAGGGATATTTGCTAGTAAATTGTGCATCTAAAATGTATTAAGTATCATATATCTTCTCGCATGTACATCGGGATTACCCAAACACTTAATGTTGCATATGTTTGAATAATTGGAGTAATTATAGCAAATAAAGGACTTTGCATGCTTGAATGGTCATCTAGCTAAGCCATCTTTTTCTGCTACACAAACATATTGGAATTGACTTAGGAGAAACCATGCTTGTATTCGTTCTCCTGTCGTCTAGTCTTAGGGGATTGTGTAGTCAGATGTTCAGAGTTGGGACAGTCGGGGATCGGGATTTGGGTGTCGCGGCGACCGCGGACTGTGGGCGGCTGACCGGATTATTATTATTATTACTTTTGCATCGGATTGGAGGTAGGGGATCGAGTTTCCCTTTAGTGGATGGGTTTTTCCCACTTGGATCTGGGTCGTGACCCCGTCCTGCTGATTATGGTACTGTTGATACTAGTGACTGTGATACTATGCTCGTGTGGGGTCGCTCCCCCCGAGGGCCACTCCGGAGTAGGATTTTGACCGTGTCGGGTGCCGGTCAGGCCGTGTTGGGTGCCGGCTAGACCGTGTTGGGTTCCGGTCTATTTTGGACAGGGGAGATACTGAGTTGTGAGGTTGACAGCAGAGCAGGCAGTACCAGTGTTTACTGGTGTTTTGATTGTGTTGGTCTGTCAGTCCTTACGTTCTGGTGCTTGCCTTTAGCCATTCTCTAGCAGACATCGTAGAGGCATGTTAGTGGTAGCTTTGCATCAGTAGTGTACTTGTAGCTTACCACCTATGTTTCATTTTCTTCGCCTCTGATAGTCCTAGTGGGCATGTCTGAGTTTGAGGTCTACCCACTAGGGGAGGCTACTGTTTTTATAGTAGTTCTCACCCCCCACTGTTTTCTCTTTTCTGTTCCCCTTTGTTTTGCAGAGTTCTCTGCGGGAGTTGCGGGACCCTCTTCCCTGGACCGAGGTAAGAGGATCGCTGACTAGATAGCCACTGCCCCCGAGTTCGAGTTTTTGATAGTTTTGATGTATCCCCAGTACACTCAGACGGTTGTTTTTTCCTTTTATTTTGGGTCTGGTTGCGGCCAGCTGGTTGTATATATTTCGTGAGCTGGGAGAGACACTTGTATATTTTTGAGAGCTTACTGTACTTTCATTTCCAGTATTTGTCTGAGTTGTATTAGTTTTAGTTAGCTCTGTTTTATGCTCTTTTATTATTTGTTTTATATCTGAGCAGGTTATCAGCGCTTCGTGTACACGGAAAATTCCGTGTGCACGGCGGATCTGTGGACGGGCCCGGGTTCTGGTTTACACCCGGGGCGTGACAGCTTCGAAAGGAAAAGCTCCTGCGGAAACATCAAAAGCTTCAAAGCCTACTGCAGCTGAAAAAGGAAAAGCCCCTATGGATCCAAATCCAGTTGGGACAAGAAGAAAAACCGGTGCAAGAAAAAGAGGCAGTGCTCAAGGAATTTCCATTGAGCAACCAGTTGCTAGACAGCCTCCTCCACAAGACTTCATCAGCTCCGCAAGAATCAAGGATTTTGAGAAGAGGGAATGCATTGGCGAGAGACATGTCAATGTCAAACCAATGAAGGAACGATCTGCAGTCTTTGGGATTCTGTTTGACCAGGTTGGTCTTGCTCAAATTTGCAACTTCCCTGAGACTACTGGGTACTGTCCACACTCAGTTCGAATGTTTTATCAGAACGCTGCAAGTCTAATTGATCACGATGATGGACGTCGAGAATTTCACACTTTGGTTAAAAATATCAAAATCAAAGTCACACCCCAGCTGATTGGAGATGTTCTAGGTATGACAGCCAGAGCTGATGGACTCCATTACCTTAAAACTCAAAGCTTCAACGACAACTCCTGGAGAGTTGTAGTCAATGGAATTTGTGTTTCGGATACTTTGTCAACCGGAAATTCTGTTTTCTCTAAAGAGCTTCGACCAGAGTATCGGTATATAAACTTCATTGTCTGCTACAACATTCTTCCCAACATGAATACGAAGGTTCTTCGATGGGACAGGATGTTATTCCTTTATCTTCTTGGAAACCCGGCCGCATTGATGGGAGCAAACTTGAATATTCCTTATCTCATTTGGTCAAGGATGGCGCGGTATGTGGAACACTCTCACCCCACAGAGAGACTACCCTACCCAATGATAATCATGCGCATCCTCAGAAAGTTTAAAGTCGATACAAGCGCGAGCTCATACATGTACAGTTTGGGCACCATTAATGAGACAACAATTGTGAAGTCTCTATCGACAAAACAAGATGATCCTCCATCTCCTCCAATTCGACAAAGAGCTCGACCACAAGCAACTACTTCTACAGCTCCTGTTCCACCAGCACAGCAGGCACCTCCATCCACCTTTGATGATGATGCTTCTGTCAGCTCAATCTTTAAAGAACAACAGCGACTCTCCAACGAACAAGAACGCATGTCTGTTGAGTTCGCCGAAATGAAGGAAGATCTCAAAGAAGTCAAGAAAGAACAAGCTGTGATGATCCAAGATCTCAAAGAAGTGAAGAAGGAGCAAGCTTCCATGAATAAACGGATCAACAAAATGTTTCAGAAGCTTGGGTGCATCAGCTCTGACGATTCTTCATGAAGTTTCCTTCTAATCCTCTCTTTTGCAGGGTCTTACGTACTTGGTTTGCTTCCTTCAACTCTCAAGTTTTTTTATTTGTATTTAAACTTTTTAACTCTCCTTGTCTTGTATTTTTGGCTAACGTTTGTGACAAAAAGGGGGAGAGAGTTTAGAGAGACCTTGAACAATGAATTTGAACAATGAACAATGATGATGTGAAAACTATGTGAATGTGTGAACATCAAGGTAAGTATCACTTCAACTTCAACTTTGGTTTTTTATCTTGTGATTTGTTGCATGTTCCTACTAACTATTCGACTAACTATTTGGGCATGTAATATGACTAACAAGTTGATGTTGGACTAACACTTTGTGACATTTGGTTTTTGAATGCATAGAAGATATGTTGGTTTTTGACTATGATTCTCTTACATATCTGAATTCTCAAATGTCATGATGATCAGATAAACTCTATCTCTGTACTTGGTTTTGTATGTTTCAATTCTTGAGGTATCTAACGATTCTTTTTGTCAAGAATGATTTCTTTGTGCAGAGAGTACAGTTGTCTAAGTCTAGAGTCTGTTTTAGGAGTTTATCTCATGTTTTTAAAATTTTTGGATCTCCATTGTAAATTTTTGTTGTATGGTGATAGCAAAAAAAATATCCTTTTGAATTTTCTTTAGTGGATCTGTGTTTTGTCACGAAACCGCCAAAGGGGGAGATTGTTAAGGAATTTGAGTTGGCGTAATTTCGTGAAAGGTTCAAGTCTTGAAGATTGAAGGTGAAGAAGGTTGGATCATTTAACTCAATCTCAAGAAAGAAGAATTCAAAAGGATCAGGTATGTTTAACTAAAGATTTTTGGTGATCCGAATACTTCTTGTAGTGTAGAAACACCTGGAAGAATTTTTCATTGCATAAAATCAAAAACTGGACATGGGACATGTTCAGGATCCGGATCAGACATTCCAATCCGGATCCCGAAGGGTGTTCGTTCATACACTGGTTCAATCCGGATCGCAGCATCCCATGATCCGGATCCCGAACACTAGTTTTACCTTTTTACTTGCACGATCCGGATCAGGATCTGCAATCCGGATCCCGAACGTTGATGTTTGGTGAAACTGTATGAACGATCCGGATCAGCCATTTCGATCCGGATCCCGAACCATCGTTTTTCTGGAAACCGTCTTTCTTGCTACTGCAATCCGGATCGCCGAAATCCGATCCGGATCGCCGTCCGTAAAATTTCCAGAAATGGTAGGTTTTGATTCTTATCTCCTTCCTAGGTTTTCTAACCTATAAATAGACCCTATGATTCATTTTTCTAGGGCAAGAAGCCGATAAAAAGAAAAAAATAGCCGTCATATTCAAATATCATCTTATACGGCCTAAGATCCACATATAGAGAAGAAAGGAAATCATTAGATATTACTCTATGTTTCTTCATCTATATTGATTAGTTTGATTCTAGGTTTTCATACTTACATCTTGAGTTGAATCAAACTAATGAATACTTAGATGGTATTTCCTATCTCTCTTTGATCTAAGTATTCGGCGGATCATCACCACCCAAAAACAACGATTTCCCCAAAATCGGCGCGTGGACTCGCGTGTCCTTGTGGATTCAAGGTTCAACCGCTCTCGTGGATTCGGAGCGAGGTACGTTCGTGGATTCGAAGAGTGCTACTGGGTGAAGACCGTGGATTCGGTCGGACGTCGTGGACTCGACGTTGGACGCCGTGGATTCGGCGTTGGACGCAGATCGTGGATTCGAGACGCGTTGCGGAACGAGCGGAGAAGACCAACTAGGAGCGTATGGTAAAAGGTTGAGTCGTCTGTGAGTACGTTAAATCACCTTGTACGTGTGTCCAATTCTAGTGGATTTCACCGTGTTATCGGTCCCGTGGTTTTTTACTCCGGTTTGGAGTTTTTCCACGTAAAAATCTTGCGTGTTCATTTTTATTTCCGCATTGGGTTTTATTGCGCAATGATTTTTTGAGTGTTTATTGTTTACACCTATTCACCCCCCTCTAGGTGTTTTTTTCCCCTATTTAGATCTATATTTCATATAACCCAACACACTAGTGCTATAAACATTTCCAAAAACCCTGTGTTGCACTCTAGAACAAAACACATTGAACTAGATATCATTTTCTTAGAGAGCTAGTTGAATCAAATACTCTTCAACTTTCATATATTTCAACTGAAAATCAATTAGCTGACATTTAATAAAACCTTTGGATCAAAAAACGTTTTATTCATTTGCGTAAGCAATTGGAATGCTTTCCATGAAATAAACTCTTTTTGAAACTTTTGCTTAGGTTAGATTTTGTTTTTGTGTTTTTGTATCTTTATCTATGTTTATACATAGTACATTAATTGAGCATGTGTATTGTTGACTTTACTTGCATCCTTTCATATAATTAGAAATTTATTATGCTTTGGATATCATAATAATTCAGTTGATGCATTGATCATTTATTTAAATTAAACCATTTTTAATTGATCAAAGTCAATTTCTCTCTCAATGATCTCTTGGTATTGTTTTTATCTTATTTGACTATTTAGTTGAGTATGAATTCGAGATCAATCCTTGGTTGAATACTTTATATCTTAAATTAATTGATAGCCAATTGAGGGGGAGTCAAAGAAAAGTAAAATGCTCAAAAGATGTGGAAAGAGTACATCCCAATGAGGAGTGTGAAAACTACCACCACATGGAGGAAAGAGCTACCACCTCGGTCGTCCGAGTACTGTGTGCAGCTACCACATGTATACCAAGCATGGGTTTGTAATTTTTTGATTAAATAAAATGCATGATGAAATACTTGACTCCGTCAAATTCAAGGTGGTATAAGGTGGGTTTTTTTAATGAAAGATGCTCAAAGAGCCACTCTCTTCAACAGATTGACTAGATACATTATATAATTTATTTGGGATTTCAAACATCTATGATCTTGGTAATTCATTTTCTTTACCATTTTAATTGATTTGATAAACACCGTACTCATAAGATCATGATGGATGTGTTTGAACTTGATCAACTTTAAAAGTTTTTAATTTCTATAAATTGTCATGTCATTATTTGAATGTTATTGATAGATTTAACATAATTATTTCTCTTGACATGAAACGATGATTTTTGTTTAAAGTTGATGTGCTAAATGCTTACATATTTTTCTTGGATTTTATGGATTTTTTCTAAATTTTTTTGAAGAAAAAGTTGCAGCGATCCGGATCGGGATAAGTGATCCGGATCCCGAACGCAGGCTCTTCCTGCGGCTAGCCGATCCGGATCGAAATCTCGATCCGATCCGGATCACGGCTAGGGTTTTTAATAGAACAAGAGGGTTTTGATTTCTTTTACCTTAATCTTTTGTTCTCAAGTCTCTAGAGCTTCTCTCTCAAGAATTCTTGCACCTTGGAGCTTTCCTAACTCAAGTTCTTCAAATCCAAGTAAGTTTTATTGATCAAAATCTCGTTTTTCTCACAGGTTTTCTCTATTTTCTTCAAAACGTGATGAGATTTTTCTATCTTTTTCATTTGTGAATGGTTTTTGGTCAAATCTCTTTGAAATAAGAACTCTGGGTAGATTAGTTTTGATATATGCTAGGTATTCTCCTGATTAACGAATTTTTGGGGCTTCGATTTTTGAAAATTCTGTTTTAGGGCATATATTAGGAATTTTTGAAAAACATGCAATTGATCTATTTTTCAAATTCTTTTTGCAAAACTAATTTAATTTTTAGTCTCTCTACATGATTATGATTGTTTGGGTACAATTTTCAAATTTTTGAAAATTAACAATTTTTTTTTCATTGTGTTCTTGAGTTGGTCTTCACAGGATACATTTTTCACTAGCGATCAAAATGGTGATCACATGGATTATTTTCCTACTTGCTGCCATGGTTCATGTCAAGGATACTACCAAGCCTAAGAAGGCTAAGGGAACGAAGAGAGCTCAGAATGATCCGACACGGAAGTCGGAAACAGAATCAATGATTGGGATGAGCTTCAAGTTGAAGCAACAACTGTTCTCACTGCTTCAAAGGGAAGGCGCCTGCGAAAACGTCAAAGGCTCCTCCTACTGCTGCTGAAAAGGGCAAAGCTCCCATGGAAGAAACTTTTGGGAAGACAAAAAGAAAAAGACTTGCTCGACGACTTGGACGAGCTCGGGGTATTGAAATAAATGAAACAGGTCAAGGAAAAACAAAGGATACTCCTCAAACTGAAACTGAGTCTGAAGACGATTGGGACACATTTCTTGATGAAGTACAACAAGGTATTGATGAAGAAAATAAGGTTTACCTAAAGAGCAAGAAGCTGACAAAGTCTTCCACAAGGAAAAGAATGTGCCAAGCAATGAACCTCTTGACAATTCACACTCTTTGCCAGAAGATCTCCTCGGAATGAAGGACAGACTGCTCCGTCAATTGTCACACAACGTTCTTCAAATTCCAGAAGAATTGACCAAAAGGGAAACCTGGAGTCCTCCATCAAACAAGAGCAAGACAAAATGGCTCTAGAACTCAGAAAGATGTCCAAGGATATACATCAGATGAAACAAGAGTGTTCTACGATTTCGGGATTGCTTAAAGGAATTTTAAAAAAGCTGGGTTGCACGAGCTCTGAGGACTCCACCTCGAATGACTCATATTCAGATGCTTGAATCGTTTGTCCACTAATTCTCTTGTGCAGGAACTTCATTTTTTTACTTTTTTTTTGTCTCAAACTTTTGGTACTTGAACTGTTAACTATTCTCTCCATTTTGGTAATTTTTTTTTTGGCTAACTTTTGTGACAAAAATGGGGAGAGAGTTTAGAGAGAACTTGAACAATGATGATGTGAAAACTGTGTGAATGTGTGAACATCAAGGTAAGTATCACTTCAACTTCAACTTTGGTTTTTTATCTTGTGATTTGTTGCATGTTCCTAGTAACTATTCGACTAACTATTTGGGCATGTAATATGACTAACAAGTTGATGTTGGACTAACACTTTGTGACATTTGGTTTTTGAATGCATAGAAGATATGTTGGTTTTTGACTATGATTCTCTTACATATCTGAATTCTCAAATGTCATGATGATCAGATAAACTCTATCTCTGTACTTGGTTTTGTATGTTTCAATTCTTGAGGTATCTAACGATTCTTTTTGTCAAGAATGATTTCTTTGTGCAGAGAGTACAGATGTCTAAGTCTAGAGTCTGTTTTAGGAGTTTATCTCATGTTTTTAAATTTTTGGATCTCCATTGTAAATTTTTGTTGTATGGTGATAGCAACAAAAATATCTTTTTGAATTTTCTTTAGTGGATTTGTGTTTGTCACGAAACCGCCAAAGGGGGAGATTGTTACGGAATTTGAGTTGGCGTAATTTCGTGAAAGGTTCAAGTCTTGAAGATTGAAGGTGAAGAAGGTTGGATCATTTAACTCAATCTCAAGAAAGAAGAATTCAAAAGGATCAGGTATGTTTAACTAAAGATTTTTGGTGATCCGAATACTTCTTGTAGTGTAGAAACACCTGGAAGAATTTTTCATTGCATAAAAATCAAAAAATGGACATGGGACATGTTCAGGATCCGGATCAGACATTCCAATCCGGATCCCGAAGGGTGTTCGTTCATACACTGGTTCAATCCGGATCGCAGCATCTCATGATCCGGATCCCGAACACTAGTTTTACCTTTTTACTTGCACGATCCGGATCAGGATTTGCAATCCGGATCCCGAACGTTGATGTTTGGTGAAACTGTATGAACGATCCGGATCAGCCATTTCGATCCGGATCCCGAACTATGTTTTTCTGGAAACCGTCTTTCTTGCTACTGCAATCCGGATCGCCGAAATCCGATCCGGATCGCCGTCCGTAAAATTTCCAGAAATGGTAGGTTTTTGATTCTTATCTCCTTCCTAGGGTTTCTAACCTATAAATAGACCCTATGATTCTTTTTCTAGGATTAAGGAAAATAGCCGTCATTATCAAATATCATCTTATACGGCCTAAGATCCACATATAGAGAAGAAAGGAAATACTAGATTTAATTCTATGTTTCTTCATCTATATTGATTGATTTGATTCTAGGTTTTCATACTCAGATTTTGAGTTGAATCAAATAATGAATACTTAGATGGTATTTCCGATCTATTTCTAAGATCTAAGTATTCGGCGGATCATCACCACCCAAAAAACAACGATTTCCCCAAAAATCGGCGCGTGGATTCGCGTGTCCTTGTGGATTCAAGGTTCAACCGCTCTCGTGGATTCGGAGCGAGGTACGTTCGTGGATTCGAAGCGTGCTACTGGGTGAAGACCGTGGATTCGGTCGGACGTCGTGGACTCGACGTTGGACGCCGTGGATTCGGCGTTGGACGCAGATCGTGGATTCGAGACGCGTTGCGGAGCGAGCGGAGAAGATCAACTAGGAGCGTATGGTAAAAGGTTGAGTCGTCTGTGAGTACGTAAATCACCTTGTACGTGTGTTAATTCTAGTGGATTTCACCGTGTTATCGGTCCCGTGGTTTTTTACTCCGGCTTGGAGTTTTCCACGTAAAAATCTTGCGTGTTCATTTTTATTTCCGCATTGGGTTTTATTGCGCAATAATTTTTTGAGTGTTTATTGTTTACACCTATTCACCCCCCTCTAGGTGTTTTTTCCCCTATTTAGATCCTTTACATATAACCCAACATCCCTCTGAGACCCATGATCGAGATGGATCATGGCAAACTCGATCCATCAACTATCTCAAATTCGACGATGCGGAACGTCTCTCACTGGAGCTGGTCCCTCGCTCCGCGTCTCCGGAACTGGTCACTGATCATCGAGTTCAATTATCGAAACCTGCCCGAACGCTGCATCGAAAGCGGCACTCGACGAGAATAAAAAGAGACGATATCCAGATGCAGTCCCCTCTCAAACCATATTCAACATCGGCGCCCTCATCATTGGGCGACAAGGGGACACTGCTTCAAACCGTAGAGGAAAACTTCCATTGTCATCCACTGTGCTCCCGGTGGTCAGAAACGGACGAAACGACGCCCAACCAACTCTCGGCCGTCCTTATAAAAAGGTGCATGATAGCGCCCGATGCTCTCCTGGAGAACAAAATACTCGAACCGCTCTTACATAGTCAGCGATTCCGTTATCGGCCTCCCAATGCTCCTACTCTATCGAAATCTGAAGGGGATGGAACTGGATGAAG
>JAQNDB010001552.1:0-48156 GCA_029204045.2 Tillandsia leiboldiana
GGGCTGCTTTTACTTTGTAGTTCCAGTCCTATTAGAGTACTATGTGGTAATTCTACTTCAGTGTCGACCGTGTATATGCTCTTTTATCGGATTTCTCTCATTTATATCGGAGTCGAGGGTTCAGCGTCTTCGGTACTCGGGTCAATCCCGTGTGCACGCAGGAGGCTGTTGGCGAGCACGGGTAGTTCAGCGGGCGATGTAGAGGCATTAAGTTAGTATCGGAGACTAGGCAGGTAGTCAGGCAAGGCAGGCATAGTAACAAGCATAGGGCATAGTAATGACCGGCTTAGGATTAGACAGGCAACGAGAGACGTTATTTACGAAAAGTTATGTTGGGTTATATGTAATAAGGATCTAAATAGGGGAAAAACACCTAGAGGGGGGTGAATAGGTGTAAACGTATAAACACTCAAAAATCGTTGCGATAAAAACCCAATGCGGAAATAAAAATAATACGCAAGATTTTTACGTGGAAAACTCCATCACCGGAGTAAAAAACCACGGGACCGATAACACGGCAGAAATCCACTAGAATTAAAACACGTACAAGGTGATTTACCGTACACACTTACGACTCAACCTTTTCCATACGCTCCTAGAGGATCTTCTCCGCTCGCTCCGCGACGCTTCTCGAATCCACGATCTGCGCCCAACGCCGAATCCACGGCGTCCAACGTCGAATCCACGACGTCCGACCGAATCCACGGTCTTCACCCAATAGCACCCTTCGAATCCACGAACGTGCCTCGCTCCGAATCCACGAGAGCGGTTGAACCTTGAATCCACAAGGACACGCGAATCCACGCGCCGATTTTTGGGGTAAATCGTTGTTTTTGGGTGGTGATGATCCGCCGAATACTTAGATCAAAGATAGATCGGAAATACCATCTAAGTATTCATTAGTTTGATTCAACTCAAGATGTGAGTATGAAAACCTAGAATCAAACTAATCAATATAGATGAAGAAACATAGAGTATTCTCTAATGATTTCCTTTCTTCTCTATATGTGGATCTAGAGCCGTAAAAGATGATATATGAAAATGACGGCTATTTGTTTTTGGATTAACCCTAGAAAAAGAGTCATAGGGTCTATTTATAGGTTAGAAACCCTAGGAAGGAGATAAGAATCAAAAACCTAACATTTCTGGAAATTTTACGGACGGCGATCCGGATCGGATTAGCTGTGATCCGGATCGTCGTAACGAGTCAGGCAATTCCAGAAAAACGAAGGTTCGGGATCCGGATCGAAGTGCTTGATCCGGATCGTTCATACAGTTCACCAAACATCAACGTTCGGGATCCGGATTGCGAAGCCTGATCCGGATCGTTCAAGGAAGATGGTAAACTCAGTGTTCGGGATCCGGATCAAGAGAGGCTACGATCCGGATTGAACTGGTGTATGAACGAACCACCTTCGGGATCCGGATCGAACAACCTGATCCGGATCCTGAACATGTCCCAAGTCCAGTTTTTGATTTTTATGCAATGAAAGATTCTTCCAAGTGTTTCTACACTACAAGAAGTATTCGGATCACACAAAATCTTTAGTTAAACATACCTGATCCTTTTGAATTCTTCTTTCTTGAGATTGAGTTAAATGATCCAACTTTCTTCACCTTCAATCTTCAAGACTTGAGACTTTCACGAAACTACGCCAACTCAAATTCCGTAACAATCTCCCCCTTTGGCGGTTTCGTGACAAAACACAGATCCACTAAAGAAAATTCAAAAAGATATTTTTGTTGCTATCACCATACAACAAAAATTTACAATGGAGATCCAAAAATTTAAAACATGAGATAAACTCCTAAAACAGACTCTAGACTTAGACATCTGTACTCTCTGCACAAAGAAATCATTCTTGACAAAAAGAGATCGTTAGATACCTCAAGAATATTTAGCATACAAAACCTAGTACAGAGATAGAGTTTATCTGATCATCATGACATTTGAGAATTCAGATATGTAAGAGAATCATAGTCAAAAACCAACATATCTTCTATGCAATTAAAAACCAAATGTCACAAAATGTTAGTCCAACATCAACTTGTTAGTCATATTACATGCCCAAATAGTTAGTCGAATAGTTAGTCGAGACATGCAAACAATCACAAGATAAAAACCAAAGTTGAAGTTGAAGTGATACTTACCTGATGTATGGTGTGTCATATCACACCTTGACACAATTTTCACAATATCATTGTTCAAGTTCTCTAAACTCTCTCCCCCTTTTTGTCACAAACAAAGCCAAAATTACAAAAATTAAGGAGAGTTAAAAATTTCAACGAAAATGTTCCGAAATTTAAACCAGAACTAAAAGTAAGTCCTAAAAACTAAAAAACCTGCACAAACTGCACAAAAAGTTAAGTCCGAAGTTCCTGCACACGAGAAATATTAGACAATCGAGTCAAGTATCTGAATCTGAGTCATCCGAGACGGAGTCTTCAGAGCTCATGCAGCCTATCTTTTTCAAAATTTGTTTAAGCATTCCCGAAATCGTAGAGCATTCTTGTTTCATCTGCTGTATGTCCTTGGACATCTTTCCGAGTTCTAGAGCCATTTTTCTTGTTCTTGGTTGAAGGGAGACTCCAAGTTCCCTTTTGGTCATTTTTCTGGAATTTGAAGACCGTTGTGTGACGATTGACGGAGCAGTCTTTCCTTCATTCCGAGGAGATCTTCTTGGCAAAGAATGTGAGTTGTAAGGAGGTTCATTGCTTGGCACATTCTTTTTCATGGCTTGCTGCTTAAGTATTGAGGAAGACTTCAGTAGCTTCTTTTTCTTTAGGTAAACTTTATTTTCTTTATCAATGCCTTGTTGTACTTCGTCAAGAAATGTGTCCCAATCTTCTTCGTCTTCTGATTCAGTGTCAATTTGAGAAATGTTCCTTGGGTTCTCTTGACATGGTTCATTTATTTCAATACCTCGAGCTCGTCCAGGTCGTCGAGCAAGTCTTTTTCTTTTTGGGAAAATGGATGAAGAGGTCATTGGTGCTTTTCCTTTTTCCGCAGCAGTGAGCGGAGCCTTTTCCGTTGATGTTTCTGCATGGGCTTTCCCTTTCGATGCAACAGAGGTTTTCTGTGGCGATTCTCCAGGATGTGTTTCATCATCTGATAACTCATCCCAGTTAACTTCATCCTTTTTAGCCCTCTTAGCAGTGTCTCTCGTATGTACCATAGCAGCAAGTAGGAAAACAATCCAAGTGATCACCATTGCTAATGGTTTCTTGAGAAAAGAAATCCTGTGTGCAACAACTCAAGAACACATGAAAAATTGTTAATTTTCAAAGATTTGAAAAATTGTACCCAAACAATCATAATCATGTAGAGAGACTAAGAATCAAATTAGTTTTGCAAAAGGACTTTTAAAAATAGATCAATTGCATGATTTTCGAAAATCCTTATTATATGCCCTAAAACCGAAATTTTAGAAATCGAAGCCTAAAAATCCGTTAATCAGGAGAATACCTAGCATATAATCAAAACTAATCTACCCAGAGTTCTTATTTCAAAAGAAATTTGATCAAAAACCATCCACAAACAAAGTTGATCCAAGAAATTCATCACGTTTGAGGAGGAAAAGAGAAAAACGGTGAAAAACCGAGATTTTGATCAATAAAACTTACTTGGAGTTGAAGAACTTGAGTTTGAAAGCTTCCAAGAAGGATGAAATCTAGAGAGAGAGGCTCTGGAAACTTTGGAACAAAAGATTGGAGTAAAAGAAATCAAAACCCTTTTGTTCTTTATAAAACCTAGCCGCGATCCGGATCAGTTCATGCTGCGATCCGGATCGGCTACCCGCAGTGAGAAACTGCGTTCGGGATCCGGATCGGCAGATACAATCCGGATCGTCAGCCCGCAGAAGAATTCCTGCGTTCGGGATCCGGATCATCTTGCCCGATCCGGATCGGCTCCAACTTTTTCTTTAGAAAATTTCAGAGAAATTCAAGAAAAACCAGAAAAAGATTGTAAGCACAAATGTGTATCAACTTTAAACAAAAATCATCGTTTCATACAACAAGAATTAGATTATGCCAAATCTATCAATAATATCCAAAAATGAAACGAAAATTTACAAAAATTAAATCCCTTAAAGTTGAACACCTTCAATTACATCTAACTTGATCTTATGAGTAATGCCTTTATCAAATCATCAATTCAGTAAAGAAAATGAAATACAAAGATCAATAGATGTTTGAAATCCCAAATATAGTAGATAATGTATCTAGACAATCTGTTGAAGAGAGTGGCTCTTTGAGCATCTTTCTTTAAAAACCCACCTTATACCAACCTTGAAATTTGACAGAGTCAAGTATTTCAACATGCATTTTACTTAATCAAAAATTTGAACAACCATGCTTGGTATACATGTGGTAGCTGCACACAATACTCGGACGACCGAGGTGGTAGCTCTTTCCTCCATGTGGTGGTAGTTTTCACACTCCTCATTGGGATGTAACTCTTTCCACATCTTTTGAGCATTTTACTTTTTCTTTGACTCCCCCTCAATTGGCTATCAATTATTTAAGATATAAAGTATTCAACCAAATATTGATCTCGATTTCATACTCGACTAAACAGTCAAATAAGATAATGACTATACCAAGAGATCATTGAGAGAGAGAAATTGACTTTGATCACTTAGAAGATGATTTAATTAACATAAATGATCATTGCAACAGTGAAATATTATGATGGCAAAAGCATAATAAATTTCTAAATGTGCGAAAAGATGCAATTAAAGTCAATTATGATCTATGCTCAATTAATGTCCTATGTACAAACATAGATAATGAACAAAACAAAACAAATACAAAACCTATCCTAAGCAAAGGTTTCAAAAAGAAGTTTATTTCAAGGAAAGCATTCCAATTGCTTTTCGTAAATGAATAAAACGTTTTTGATCCAAAGGTTTTGTTAAAATGTCAGCTAATTGATCCTCAGTTGAAATATATGAAAGTTGAAGAGTATTTGATTCAACTAGCTCTCTAAGAAAATGATATCTAAGTTCAATATGTTTTGTTCTAGAGTGCAACACAGGGTTTTTAGAAATGTTAATTGCACTTGTGTTGTCACAAAGAATTGTTACCGAAGATGCTGAAATGCGGAAGTCGCTCAATACGCTTTTCATCCAAATGAGTTGAGTTGAGCAACTTCCAGCTGAAATGTATTCCGCTTCGGCAGTCGAGAGTGCTATGCAATTCTGCTTTTTACTGTGCCATGCAACAAGGCAATGGCCAAGATAGAAGCATGCACCACTCGTGCTTTTCCGATCATCCACTGATCCTGCCCAATCGGCATCTGAGTATCCAACAATATCCAGACTTGTTCCCATAGGATACCAAATTCCGAAATTAATTGATCCTTTGATATACCGGATGATCCTTTTCACCGCTTTCAGGTGAACCTCCTTTGGTGCTGATTGATATCTCGCGCAAATCCCAACACTAAAGGATATATCCGGGCGACTAGCCGTGAGGTAAAGTAGACTTCCAATCATACTTCTATACAGTTTCTCGTCTACATTCTCACTATGTGATTCACTTCCAAGTCCCTTGTGGCTAGTTCCCATTGGAGTCGGAAAATCTTTACAATTTTCTAGATCAAACTTTTTGACCAACTCCATTGCATACTTGGATTGACTCAAGTGAATACCTTCATCATTTTGTTTAATTTGCAATCCAAGGAAATAAGTCAATTCGCCCATCATGGACATCTCAAATTCGCTTTCCATGGTCTCCGCGAATTTAGAAGCATCATTATCTCTTGTTGCGCCAAATACAATGTCATCGACATAGATTTGTGCTACAATGAAATTGCTTTGATAATGCTTCACAAAGAGAGTCCTATCAGCTCCCCCTCGAGTATAGCCCTTCTCCAAAAGGTGCTTTGTTAACCTTTCGTACCATGCTCGCGGTGCTTGTTTCAGACCGTAAAGAGCCTTTTTCAAACGAAAAACATGGTTAGGTTGTTTATGATCTACAAAACCTTTCGGTTGAGCCACATAAACTTCCTCATTTAAAAACCCATTTAGAAATGCGCTCTTAACGTCCATTTGAAATAATTTGATTTTAAAATGACAAGCAATAGCAAATAGTATACGAATGGACTCGAGTCTAGCTACAGGGGCGAAAGTTTCGTCAAAGTCTATACCTTCTACTTGAGAGTAGCCTTGAGCAACTAATCGTGCCTTGTTCCTGATGATAGTACCATCCTCATTTTTCTTGTTCTTGAAGATCCATTTGGTACCTATCACATTATGTTGCTTTGGAGGCTTCGTTAATTCCCAGACTTTGTTTCGCTCAAATTGATGGAGCTCTTCCTGCATTGCTTTAATCCAGTAGTCATCCTGAAGAGCTTCATCTATGTTCTTTGGTTCGATTAAAGATACGTAGCAAGCGAATCCACAAACCAACTGCCTCCGAGTTCTAACTCCTTCTTGTGGATCTCCAATGATGTTCGATTCCGGATGATCCTTGGAGATTCGTAACGTTTGTTGAAACGGAGTACTCGGAGGTACATGAGATGATTCCTGCACATCAGATAAACTAGAAGAACCATTAGATGCATCATTAATATTGGAAGTATTATTATGAGAAGATGCACTAGCAGGAGAATCATCATCTAGAGAGATATCGAGGGTAGATTTTCCAGATTCAAAGTGAAAAGCTTCATCTACTTTAACATTTATAGATCTCCGATCGTCTTAGATTCAATGTTAAATACTCGATATGCTCTGCTATTCGTAGAATAACCCAAAAAGATCCCTTCATCACTTCGAGAGTCGAACTTTCCAAGATTTTCACGGTCACGTAAAATGTAACATCGACTCCCGAAGATACGAAAGTATTTGATATCCGGTTTTCTACTAAACCATAGCTCATATGGTGTATTTAAAGTTCCTGGGCGCAAGTAAACTCTATTAATGACATAGACAGCGGTGTTCACGGCTTCAGCCCAAAAATGTAGCGGTAAATTCCGGCTATGAAGCATCACACGCGCCATCTCTTGAACAACCCTGTTTTTTGCGCTCAACAACACCATTCTGCTGAGGTGTATAGGGTGCCGAGAATTCATGTTTAATGCCATTCGAAGTACAAAAATCAATGAATTTTGAATTTATGAATTCTCCACCTCTATCACCTTCTAACACGAATGATCTTTTCATTCTTTTCAATCATAATACGATGGCAAATCTCATGAAAAGAGTCAAACGTATCAGCTTTCTCTTTTAAAAATGCTACCCAAGAAAACCTAGAGAAGTCATCAACCAATAAAAGAATGTACCATTTACCTCCCAAAGATGGTTGACGGGTCGGCCAAAAGAGAAAGAAGAAAAGAAAATAGTCTACATAAACTACACATGATTTAATCGTAGAACGATTAAAGACAAGGAGGGGTTTCACCTTTGCATACCCAAACCTTTTGAGTTTTGGAGTATGTTGGCAATGGTTGAGAAGTTTTCCTTGATGAAGACGTCTTGCAAGATTGGTCTTTTTCTTTTGTCATCGTCTTGTTTGAAGTACTACCAATGTCCTTTTTCTTAGGAAAATCCTTCTTTGAATTCCGGGGACGTGAACTTATCGGTAGCAGTTGCAAGATGTGGTTGATTTGATCTTTGCGCTCCAATCTTGCAATTTCTTTCAATGTGCCCTGCAAATTACAACGAAAACATACCTTTGTGCTTGACGATTCTGAAAAGGATGAAGTAGGCTTGTTGTCGTTGTTTGTCTTGAATTCCGGTGTCGGAGGAGGAGATACCGACTGAGGCACAAAGACTGTCCCAACCGAACTAAAATTGTCTTCAGTTCGATTGTATCCGAGGCCGGACTTGTTTGTTTGACCAAGACCAAGAAGTTTATCCAACTTACTCCTTCCAAAAGAAAATTGCTGTAAGTCATCCTTGAGTTGGCAAATGGTCTCTGTCATTTCCAATTTTTCCCGTCGGGCCTCGCCATAGAGCTTCAAGAAATAGTTCGCTTTGTTCACCATATCTATATAGTTCTTCTCGAGTTGCTCATTGGACTCTCTGAAGGGAAACATTTGCCTTTATCAGATTATCGCTTTCCACTTCAAGATCGGTCGAGAGAGAAGTTACCCTTTTTACTTCTTCTTCGAGATCCTGCAATCTCCCTCTCAACCCCTTGTTTTGCTTAGCCGGTTTCTTTAAGTCCCGTAAAGATCTGTGATAGGCTAGAGCAACTCTTCACCTTCCGAATCATCCGATTCGTTGTTCGTTGCATTTTTTTCAACAGTGGAGTTGGACAACGACTCGGATGTACTTGCCATAAAGCACATGAAGGGTGAAGATACGGACGCGTGGAATGCGGTGGAGCTCTTTTCTTCATCACTCGAAGACGACTCATTTGACGTTGAGTTGTCATCCCAAGTGACGACTTGCATCGCCTTCTTCTTTGCCGGATACTTGTTAGGACACTCCGTTGCAATGTGGCCGTAGCCTCGACATTTGAAGCATTGTAGTTGTCCCTCTGAACTTTTCTTATCCTTTGAGAAGTTCTCTTGCTTTCTTGACTTGTAACTTGAAGTACCCTTGCCTTTGTTCGACTTTCCGAAGGATGGAGATTTGCTTGAATTACCCCTTCGAAAGTTGCGGCGAAACTTCCTTGTCAAGAGAGCGAGCTGCTTCTTAAAATCCTCCATAGAAAGGTTCTCGTCATCGTCTGAGGAGGATGTATCCGCGTCTTCTTCCTTAGTTGTTTTCAACGCATAACCTGAAGACTTAGAAGTGGATGCCTTTCCAGAAGAATTGTTAGTAGTAAATGTCATTTCATAAGTTTGTAATGAACCAACTAATTCTTCTACACGTATTTCGTCCGGGTGTTTAATAGTTTCAATGGCAGTAACCTTTGGGCGAAATCGTTCAGGAAGAGTTCTTAAGATCTTTCTTACAATCTTAAATTCTGGAATCTTTTCTCCCAGATTAGCACATGAGTTTACGATGTCTTTCAATCGTGTATAGTAGTCCGTGAAAGATTCATTTTCTGCCATTAAGATAGAGTCAAACTTGCTCGTAAGCATTTGCAGTTTCTGAATCTTCACGAGGTTAGTTCCCTCATGTGTAACCTGAAGAACATCCCAGATTTCTTTTCGCAGTCTCACATGCCGAGACGCGAGAGAATTCAGTTTGAGATAAGGCATTACAAATAGCATTAATTCCCTTGCCATTGTAAGAAGATGAATCTAACTCTTCCTTGGTCCATTTCGACATAGGTTTTAAGGTGCGAACATCACCAATAAATTCAGTTGGATTAGACCATCCTATTTCAATTGATTGCCACACCCGTTCGTCGATGGAAATTAAAAGGCTTTCATCCGTACTTTCCAGTACGCATAATTTGTTCCATCGAAGAACGGGGGGTCGGTTGATGTTTCCCCTTCAACCATTGTTTACAACCCTATACCCGCTCTGATACCACTTGTTGGGTTATATGTAATAAGGATCTAAATAGGGGAAAAACACCTAGAGGGGGGTGAATAGGTGTAAACGTATAAACACTCAAAAATCGTTTGCGATAAAAACCCAATGCGGAAATAAAAAATAGTACGCAAGATTTTTACGTGGAAAACTCCATCACCGGAGTAAAAAACCACGGGACCGATAACACGGCAGAAATCCACTAGAATTAAAACACGTACAAGGTGATTTTACCGTACACACTTACGACTCAACCTTTTCCATACGCTCCTAGAGGATCTTCTCCGCTCGCTCCGCGACGCTTCTCGAATCCACGATCTGCGCCCCAACGCCGAATCCACGGCGTCCAACGTCGAATCCACGACGTCCGACCGAATCCACGGTCTTCACCCAATAGCACCCTTCGAATCCACGAACGTGCCTCGCTCCGAATCCACGAAAGCGGTTGAACCTTGAATCCACAAGGACACGCGAATCCACGCGCCGATTTTTGGGGTAAATCGTTGTTTTTGGGGTGGTGATGATCCGCCGAATACTTAGATCAAAGATAGATCGGAAATACCATCTAAGTATTCATTAGTTTGATTCAACTCAAGATGTGAGTATGAAAACTAGAATCAAACTAATCAATATAGATGAAGAAAACATAGAGTGTTCTCTAATGATTTTCTTTCTTCTCTATATGTGGATCTAGAGCCGTAAAAGATGATCTATGAAAATGACGGCTATTTTCCGTTTTTTCGGCTTATTGGATTCAACCCTAGAAAAAGAATCATAGGGTCTATTTATAGGTTAGAAACCCTAGGAAGGAGATAAGAATCAAAAACCTAACATTTCTGGAAATTTTACGGACGGCGATCCGGATCGGATTAGCTGTGATCCGGATCGTCGTAACGAGTCAGGCAATTCCAGAAAAACGAAGGTTCGGGATCCGGATCGAAGTGCTTGATCCGGATCGTTCATACAGTTCACCAAACATCAACGTTCGGGATCCGGATTGCGAAGCCTGATTCGGATCGTTCAAGGAAGATGGTAAACTCAGTGTTCGGGATCCGGATCAAGAGGCTACGATCCGGATTGAACTGGTGTATGAACGAACCACCTTCGGGATCCGGATCGAACAACCTGATCCGGATCCTGAACATGTCCCAAGTCCAGTTTTTGATTTTTATGCAATGAAAGATTCTTCCAAGTGTTTCTACACTACAAGAAGTATTCGGATCACACAAAATCTTTAGTTAAACATACCTGATCCTTTTGAATTCTTCTTTCTTGAGATTGAGTTAAATGATCCAACTTTCTTCACCTTCAATCTTCAAGACTTGAGACTTTCACGAAACTACGCCAACTCAAATTCCGTAACATAGTAGGCAGGCAAGGCAGGCATAGTAGGCAGGCATAGTAGTCAGGCAAAGCAGGCATAGTAGTCAGGCAAGGCAGGCATAGTAGACAGGCAAGGCAGGCATAGTTGGCAGGCAAGGCAGGCATAGTAGGCAGGCAAGGCAGGCATAATTGGCTGGCATAGCAGGCATAGCAGGCATAGCAGGTAGTGCCAGTGATTACTGGTCTATCGATTGGGTCGATTGTGCACTTCATGTGCTAGTGGCTGCATACCCTTCGTTGGTTCTCCCATCTTGGGCATTTAGATAGAGGCAGGATAGCTGTTGAGAGTCTCCAGCTTCCTTATTTCAGTCCTTACGGCTTTGGTTATTTTACGTATCTTGAGGACTTAGTGGGCAGACCGTCAGGTCTGGCGGTGGTACCCACTGAGAACTCCCTTTTTGGTGTAGTTCTCACACCCTTTGGGGGTCTTCCCCCTCCTTTTTCCTTCCTCTTCCTTGTTTTGCAGAGTCTTAGCGGGTGTTGTGGATTCTGCGGTGGTTGTTCGAGGCGAGGGAGTCGCGTGCTAGATCCCTACCCGTCGTTGGAGAGTAGTGGTACCCTTCAGAGGAGATCTTCAGTAGATTAGTTATTTTTTTCTTTTCCCTCTTTTGAGAGACTGATGTAGTGAGGATATATTATGTATTGAGAGACTGTACACTGATGTATTTAGTGGAGTTACCTCCCGGTTGGGTTCAGAGCTTGTATTTGAGGATATTGTATTATTATTATTCTTTTTGGGAGGCGAACACTGTTGTATTATTTCCAGTTGTACAGGGATTGATTTTAGTTATACAGCAGATTTTTTATTTATAGCTCTGATATCTGTTTAGCTGTAGTACTTTCTTGCAGGTAGGACGCTTCGCTTATGCGGGACGGCATAGGTGGCGGATCTGTTGGCGAGCCCGGGTCGTAGTTTCGACCCCGGGGCGTGACAGATTAGAGTGGTATCAGAGCCTAGGTTGTAGGTCATGGTATACTTAGAAACTCTAGGCTTATGGTTTGACCCTTGGTTGACTTCGCGAGAGTCGTGATTTTTAGCGAGAGTCCTGATTGAGTTTTATACCTCTCCCAAGGGACGGGAAGAGAGATTGGCATGTTTATTCTCCTAAGTGATTATGTTGGCTGCAGACAACATAATGCTGTGGAACGGGTGACATGCTTTAGACTTTCGCTGGATTGGGTCGAGGGCTGTTGTGTGCTGTTTTGTGGTTTCATTGTGGCAAGCTGTGTCTCCCCGACGCTGGGTTGTGACCCGTGTGCATCCTGTCATAGCAGTTGAGCTTGTGCAGTTGTTTTTGGGCCGGATACCCGGATTGAGGTCAGAGAACTCCGGACCCAGATGACAGGATTATCAGAGGCTTATCAGCGGCCGAGTGAGCAGCTGGTCTTGGTGACACAGTTGTCGGGGCACTGAGTAACCCCCTCCGTGCCAGTGTTTTGTGTCGAGGAACCGAGGCAGGGTGGATAGTTGACAGCAGAGGTGCTGTGGGACATGATCGAACTATGGAGCCAGATTTGGCTGATGATCCACCCCGACTCGTAAGATTGAGTTTGGAGCCTTTGGAGGCAGAGTCGTGGTTGGTGGTGATGGATTGATCAATTGAGAGCCTCTCTGTGCCAGAGAGTTTATGCAGTTGTTGAACTACGCGCTCCAGATTCGAGGGACGAGGCGCATAGGATATATGAGACTGGGAGTGAATTGCGCCAGGACACCTTTCTGTTATTCAGTCCCTCCATTGTAGATTTGGACGCCTCGTTGGAGTAGGCATTGTGTATGGAGCGTGGCATTGCAGTTCCTTTGGAGAGGGATCTGCCGCCAGAGGCGAGTTCTGGAATTTGGCGCTTGGCGCCGGGTGATGGAGGACAGATCGGCCGGCAGAGGCATTTCTGATTTCTTTCTCCTGGATAACGAGTTTCCGAGATGCCAGAGCTCGGGTGGACCCCGAAGGCAGCATCAGTATTTATATCAGAGTGGCGCAGCGGTAGCGTGGATTTGTTATCTGCGGAGGACCTTATTCGTCGCCTCGATGTGATCAGAGACAGAGGTCGTGCTCCCTTGTGGATAGTCCTGATTTTCAGGCAGATTGAGCGACAACCACTTGCTTTGAGCGGATGAATCTGTGCCGCCCGGTTGGAGGGCGGCACGGTAGTGGATCGAGTGTCGCAGGTGGGATTTCACCACAGTAGTCGGAGTTAGGGCATGTTCCACTCTTGCATGGCTAGAGGCAGATCTGTTACCACGTGCACTAGAGGTACTAGTTCCTGTTGTTGTTGTGCACGTGGAGGAGGCTTTTGGATCTTGTCCAGTGCGGCCGAGACCGCGAGTTACTGGCAGAATCATTGGAAATTGTAGCAATTCGGTGTTTCGACCCTGTGCTTGAGATTGTTTGGCACGATGCCATAGGATGTTTGAATGCGGCGGGAGAGGACTTTGATCTTCGGCGAGGTGGACAAGAGGAGGCTTGCTTGATGTGATTGTTAGAGCACTCAGGTTTTAGCGACAGGGTCAGAGGTGCTTACGGCGGCATCGGGGCTCAGGGATATCTTTGTTGCCCATGAGATCCCGGGTATGATTTCACCTTAGTTGTTGGTAATGCCGCCGGTTAGGGAGATAGAGATTGCGTTGGACGTGGTTCGGGGAACCGCGCCACCCTCGACAGCACCTCATTGGATATCGCCTGTAGAGCTGAGAGGGCTGATGGCGCAGTTGCAGGATCTTATGGATCGAGGGGTCTGATTGACCTAGTGCCACGCCGTTGGTATACGGCAATGATGCCACGCCGTTGGTATACGGTGGTGATGCCACGTCGTTGATACACGACTGTGAGGGTCCTTTTATGGTTCGAGTGTAAACCGGTCCGGGTGGTATCTAGGACCATTTGATGGAGTTATACTCCGGCAGTTAGTGTATGATGCGAGTACCTACATGGAATTAGATAGCCGATGACTTCGCCTAGGTGGCGTTCAGGACAAGGTAGGGGCATTATGAGCTTATAGTGAGGCCCAATGGAATGACGAATACCCTGTCGACTTCAAGATTTGAGAAATTGTATGTCCCAGTTGTGCTTGGACGGATTGGGAGTGGTGTTCCCCAAGGATATTTGCTTTACTCCCAGAGCGACTTGGAGCACGAGGAGCACTTTGTGGATGTGCTACCATACCCGTGTGGATGAAGCTGTATGCCAAGTTATTGAGGTACAAGTTTTAGCTCCAAGTGCGTGCCTTTTTGGGTCACCTTATTCTAGCCATTGGAGTGGCGGTGGAATCCGACCAAATGGATGTTATTCGAGTTTGGCTGAAACCAACATTATTCTTGAGGGGAGGAGCTTCTTAGACTTGGCAGTGCCGAGAGGGCATGGCCAATGGATAATGAGACTGATACTAGCACCAATATTAGTACTTCCAGTGTTGGGAGATGGATTTGCGTGTTTTTGTGATGCCTCCCTTTGTGGTTGTAGAATTACCATGGGATGATCTTCAGTCCACACCTCATTAGTTCGACCCTATGAGTATTGTGGCAGGACGAACCGCTGTTTTGCAGGCAGCTTGGATTCCACAGTTGAGCCTTTCAGTACGCCTATTATTTCCGGCTTTGATTGATATACCTAGGCGTAGGCCATGCCTGCTTGACTATCAGTCCTTATTACTCAGCATTTCTGTTCTGTACTTTATGGTAGATAAGATTTCAGCTTTGGTTTACAGTTTCTACCATGCGGCATTAGTGGAGCCTACAGCTTTCAGCATCTTGAATGGGATTTACGCGAATTGTTGTTGCTGGTTCGGACTTTTGATCGCGAGTTGGGCATCAGCATTATGAACGCCTTTTGAGCCAGTTTTCAGTCCCGTTCACTGACGGTTTAGTCCCTGTCAGGGTGTCCTTTACTGGTTAAGAGATCGACTTCGACCCGTGGGTCCGTTGGGGTTATGTTGGCATGATGAGTGACCAACTGTGGCAAGAGATTGTGTCTCTTGAGGATCCCTTTTGAGGGTAGCCTGCAGTTGAGTAGTCCGCTCGTGTGATTTGGGTCTGGTAGTGACTGAGTGAAGACCCCAGTTCATTGGATTCTTTTCCTTATTGGATAAAAGTGTGGGTATACTTCGGGTGGCCTTGGTTGAGTAGACATAGGATGTGGTTTGGTGCGTGTTGCACTAGTGGTTATTTCCGTTTCCCCCAGCCTTTTTTTGGAGCCCCTTTGGGATTTCACGTCTCAGCTCGGGAGTAATGTGTTTTTGGATCCCTCGCCCGTGATTAACTCGCCCCTTTGTGATCTATGAGTGTTTGGAGTACGAGGGACGCCCGTTGCGAATTCTGGCTCGTGAGTGGAGGAATTGCGCAATCGGGCTATGCCGTACTGGATGTTGCTGTTATTGTTGTTTAGGAGTAATCACGGGGAGTGAGTGATGACTTAGGAGCTGATGATGATGATGATGTTGAGTACTTACCCTTGTTGTTTGTGACTCCTGGTGGAATTGAACTAGTTTCGAGGATGAAACTTTCTTTAGTGGGGGAGGATGTGAGGACCCGGATCCCCACGACGAGATTACTGGTTGACTAGCAGCTCCTGGGGGCCTATGGGGCGTGTCAGTGGTATTTGGGCACCAATTGGACACAAGTGATGGGCTCAGTGTGTTAAATGGATCACGTGGGTGATCGGTGGACCCCGTCGAATGCTTAGAAGTGATTTTGCGCGCAATGAATTTTAAATTTGGGCTCGGCGTGAAATTTGGACAAAAGAACATCTTCCCGGATGCCTTCGGCAATTTTTAGAGTTGGAATTTGGCAAAATGGACTTCGGATTTGGATTCAGCGCGCGAAAACGATGAAAATGGACTATTCACTTGTATTTTTCGGAGCCCGAATGACGCGCGCAATTTTCGAGGCTTCTTGGTACTGTTCCGGCACCGGCGGCGGCGGGCAGCGGCGGAGCGCGGCGGGCAGGCGCGGGCAGGTGCGTGGTGCACCGCGGGGGCGTGCACCGGTCGCGGGCCACGTGGCGGCTCCCGGTTGGGCCGGCGCAGCGGGCGCGGTCCACGGGGAAAGGCGGGTGTACGGTGGACCGGTGGGGGGACACGTGGCGCACATCGGTTGGCCGGTCCACGTGCACTCGGTCCACGAAGTAGGTGTGGCCGCCTCGGGGCGCGTGCCTGGCAGGCGGCGCTGCAGCGCGCACGTGGGCGCGACAGCGACGTGTTGACCAAGCGGCTGCCACGTGTCGACCTCTCGTTGGTCCACGTGTCGCTCGGCGGGAGGCCGGTTGTTGCTGTCGCCTGTTTGGCGGGCGACGTGGAGGCCCGCGGGGGTTTCGGGTGGCTACAGTGTTGGGCCGGCCCAACACTGTGCGCGCCCAAAAGTTGCCCTGCGCTCGGAAAATAGGACTTGTTCGGTATTTTGTGAATTGTTTCCTGGAGCCTATAAAAGGGATCCGAGCCTCCTTCTTCACCCCTTTTGCTGCATTTCCGAGCCTCCTCTCGCCATGGCCCCTTCAGCAAAGATGATCCCCGAGCTATGCTGCATCCACCTGGAAAGTTATAAGATTTTTAGTGGAACGCTTACCGAGGTTTCCCTTTTTACAGCGCTGCGCGACGCTCGTCCATTTGTGTTCCCCTTCGTCGCGTTTCGGTGCGCGAGCTCCCCCGGCCTACTCCGATCACTTTTTCGAGCGATTTCTTCGCCGCTGGATCCGCGACGGACAGATCTACGATCTTGGTATTTTCAGCATTCCCCTATTTCGCGCTTTTCGAGGAGTTCTTCCATGTTTACTGTGACACTTTTTCTGTGAAGGAGTTGAGGAAAGCGGCAGGTTGTTTCGGGGATATCTCCACAACCGGGCATCGGATTGAGACGAGCCTTTGCACATTTTTCATCTACTCGACGCAAGGATTATGACAGTATTTTTCTTGGATTTTTCTGAGTTTTTCCCGAAGTTATATGTTTCCCCCCTTATCTGTGCATGGGATTATAGTTATGTTGCTGTGTGGTTTTGCGCACCCCGTGTTGTGGAATTTGTAACTCGGCCTACGGGGCTCGGAATTTGACGTGCAGGTACTCGTTTCGAAGGTATCGACGCGAGGAACACGACAGTAATTTTATTGGATTTTTCAGAATACGTGCTGCAGGTGAAAACTGCACATCTTCGGGGCTGTTTTCCGATGTTGTATACTTGGAATATTTTTGGAATAAAAGTGTAATGTTGGACCTTATTGTTGTACCCAGGGGTGTTTACAAGTGTTGCTGGACCCGATGGATCTGTAGACTTTGATTTCGGGGTACTTTTAGCTGTTGGAGCCGAGGCCTTCGCGACATGTACCGAGGATGCAGTTTCGGCAGAATTTGGACTGTGGGCGTCTGTGCTCTTCACCGACTTCAGGTTTACATTGGTTTAAGCGCTTCAGGTGGGTAAGCATAATAGTGGTAACTGTATAAGGTGTTTATGTTATGGCGAATATAAGTGCACTTGTGGGGATGTCACCCCTCTATGATTGATGACCGGCATATTTGTTATACAACCGATACGAGCGAGAGGTAAGCAAGGAATGGCATAGATCATGTGGTTCTTGTACATGTTTATTCATCAGCCTACTTGTGTGAGATTAGTACAGCATAGTAGGGACTTTTTAGCATGCTTTGCTATTACATGTTTTACCCACTTTTATCGTTTCTGAGGACAAAAGCATGTTTGTATGGTCATCTAGTTAGGCAATCTTTTACTGCTACACTACTTATTGGAACTTGACTTAGGAGAAACCATGCTTTTCCCTTTCTCCTCCTTTGTTAGTTAGGCGGTCTATGTTGCTCAAGCGCGAGCAGGGGGTTTGGGATAGTGTAGTCAGACTCTTGGGATATGCGACAGGCGGGGCTTGATGGCAGGGTATTGCGGCGACCGCGGACTTTGGGCGGTCGACCGGGTGGTTATTATTGCACCAGATTGGTTATCGGATTTCTCTAGTGGCCGAAGTTTCCTACTTATTTAGTGTGCGACCGTGCCGGTCAGGAGCCGGTCTGTCATTTATTTAGTGTACGACCGTGCCGGTCAGGAGCCGGTCTGTCACTTATTCAGTGTGGGACCGTGCCGGTCAGGAGCCGGTCTGTTACTTATTTTGGGTGCGACCGTACCGGTCAGTAGTCGGTATGTCACCTATTTTGGGATGCGATCGTACCGGTCAGTAGTCGGTCAGTATTCCCGCAGCTGAGTTCTTGAGCATTTCGATAGTAGACAGGCAAGGCAGGCATAGTAGTCAGGCAAGGCAGGCATAGTAGTCAGGCAAGGCAGGCATAGTAGACAGGCAAGGCAGGCATAGTAGGCAGGCAAGGCAGGCATAGTTGGCAGGCATAGCAGGCATAGCAGGCATAGCAGGTAGTGCCAGTGATTACTGGAATATCGATTGGGTTGATTGTGCACTTCATGTGCTAGTGGCTGCATACCCTTCGTTGGTTCTCCCATCTTGGGCATTTAGATAGAGGCAGGATAGCTGTTGAGAGTCTCCAGCTTCCTTATTTCAGTCCTTACGGCTTTGGTTATTTTACGTATCTTGAGGACTTAGTGGGCAGACCGTCAGGTCTGGCGGTGGTACCCACTAAGAACTCCCTTTTTGGTGTAGTTCTCACACCCTTTGGGGGTCTTCCCCCTCCTTTTTCCTTCATCTCCCTTGTTTTGCAGAGTCTTAGCGGGTGTTGCGGATTCTGCGGTGGTTGTTCGAGGCGAGGGAGTCGCGTGCTAGATCCCTACCCGTCGTTGGAGAGTAGTGGTACCCTTCAGAGGAGATCTTCAGTAGATTAGTTGTTTTTTTCTTTTCCCTCTTTTGAGAGACTGATGTAGTGAGGATATATTATGTATTGAGAGAATGTACACTGATATATTTATTAGAGTTACCTCCCGGTTGGGTTCAGAGCTTGTATTTGAGGATATTGTATTATTATTATTCTTTTTGGGAGGCGAACACTGTTGTATTATTTCCAGTTGTACAGGGATTGATTTTAGTTATACAGCAGATTTTTTATTTATAGCTCTGATATCTGTTTAGCTGTAGTACTTTCTTGCAGGTGGGACGCTTCGCTTATGCGGGACGGCATAGGTGGCGGATCTGTTGGCGAGCCCGGGTTGCAGTTTCGACCCCGGGGCGTGACAGTACGTCTGTTAATTCTAGTGGATTTCACCGTGTTATCGGTCCCGTGGTTTTTTACTCCGGATTGGAGTTTTCCACGTAAAAATCTCTGCGTGTTATTTATGTTTCCGCATTGGGTTTTATATCGCAAAGATTTTTGAGTGTTTATTGTTTACACCTATTCACCCCCCTCTAGGTGTTTTTTCCTCTATTTAGATCCAATTATACATAACCCAACAAGTGGTATCGGAGCGGGAATAGGGTTGTAAACAATGGTTGAAGGTGGAAACATCAACAGACCCCCGTTCTTCGATGGAACAAATTATGCCTACTGGAAAGTACGGATGAAAGCCTTTTTAATTTCCATCGACGAACGGGTGTGGCAATCAATTGAATTAGGATGGTCTAATCCAACTGAAATTCTTGCTGATGTTCGCACCATCAAACCTAGGTCGAAATGGACCAAGGAAGAGATTGATTTATCTTCTTACAATGGCAAAGGAATTAATGCTTTATTTAATGCCTTATCACAAACAGAGTTCTCTCGCGTCTCGGCATGTGAGACTGCGAAAGAAATCTGGGATGTTCTTCAAGTTACACATGAGGGAACTAACCTTGTGAAGATTCAAAAACTGCAAATGCTTACGAGCAAGTTTGACTCCATTTTCATGGCAGAAAATGAATCTTTCACAGATTACTATACACGATTGCAAGACATCGTAAACACATGTGCTAACTTGGGAGAGAAGATTCCAGAATTTAAAATTGTAAGAAAGATCTTAAGAACTCTTCCTGAAAGATTTCGTTCCAAGGTTACGGCCATTGAAACTATTAAACACCCGGACGAAATCCGTGTAGAAGAATTAGTTGGTTCTTTACAAACTTATGAAATGACATTTCCTACTAACTATTCTTCTGGAAAGGCATCCTCTTCTAAGTCTTCAGGTTATGCATTGAAAACAACAAAAGAAGAAGACGCGGATTCATCCTCCTCAGACGATGACGAGAACCTATCTATGGAGGACTTTGAGAAACAGCTTGCTCTCCTGACAAGAAATTTTCGCCGAAACTTCCGAAGGGGTAATTCAAGTAAAACCTCATCCTCCGGAAAGTGGAAGAAAGGCAAAGGTTTTTCAAGCCAAAAGTCAAGAAAGCAAGAAAGTTTTTCAAAGGATAAGAAAAGCTCAGAAGGACAAGTCCAATGCTTCAAGTGCCGAGGATACGGCCATATCTCAACGGAGTGTCCAAATAAGAATCCGTCCAAGAAGAAGGTGATGCAAGCCGTCACTTGGGATGACACCTCATCGTCAAATGAGTCATCTTCAAGTGATGAAGGAAAGAGCGCAACGGCATTCCACGCGTCCACCACATCTTCACCCTTCATGTGCTTAATGGCAAGTACTTCACATTCATTGTCCAACTCCTCCCGGGTTGAAAAAACTGCAACGGATGATGAATCGAGTAACTCTGAAGGTGAAGATTTTGCTCTTGCCTACCATAAGCTTTTGAGGGATTCAAAGAAATTGGCAAAGCAAAACAAGAGTTTGAGAGGGAGATTGCAGGATCTCGAAGAAGAAGCAAAAAGGGCATCTTCTCTCTCAAACGCTCTTGAAGTGGAAAGGGATAATCTGATTAAAGTAAATGTTTCCCTTCAAGAGTCCAATGAGCAATTCGAGAAGAATTATGTAGATATGGTGAACAAAGCGAATTACTTCTTGAAGCTCTACGGCGAGGCTCGACAGGAAAAATTGGAAATGACGGAGACCATTTTCCAACTCAAGGATGATTTAAAGCAATTCTCTTCTGGAAGGAGTAAGTTGGATAAGCTTCTTGGTCTCGGTCAAACAAATCGGTTCGGCCTCGGATACACTCAAACTGGAGACATTCCTAGTTCGAGTGGGACAGTCTTTGTGCCCCAGTCGGTATCTCCTCCTCCGACACCGGAATTCACGACAAGCAACGACAACAAGCCTACTTCACCCTCTTCGGGATCGTCAAGCACTAAGGTATGTTTTCGTTGTGGTATTGCAGGGCACATAAGAAGAAATTGCAAGAATGGAGCGGAAAGATCAAATCAAGCACATCTTGCAACTACTACCAATGAGCTCATTTCCCGCAAATCAAAGAAAAATCTTTCAAAAGGAAAGAACATTGGTAGTACATCAAACAAGACGACGACGTCAAGGAAAAGCGATGGATCAAACAAGACGCTTTCACCAAAGGTATCAACTTCACAATCATTTCCGACGTACACCAAAACACGAAAGGTTTGGGTACGCAAAGGTGAAATCTTCCCTTGTCTTGTTACTAATATTTCCTTGCATGCATATGATAATTCGTCTTGGTATCTGGATAGCGGTTGTTCCCGTCACATGACCGGTGACAAAAACTGCTTTCAAAATCTTGAGAAAATCTCCGGAGGACTTGTAGTTTTCGGAGATGGTCGGTCTTCCAAAATTGTTGGAAAAGGAACTGTAGCTATTCCAGATGGCCCGGTACTGAATAATGTGTTATTTGTTGAAGGCCTTAAGACTAACCTCATAAGCATTAGTCAACTTTGTGACAATGGTTTTTCAGGTAATTTTTTATTTGTTGAATGTGTTGTAACTGATAAGGACCATGTTTTCTTTTTAAAGGGGGTTAGATCTGAAAACAATTGTTATGTTGTTCCCAATAAAATTTCTGAAAACTGTAACTTAGCCTCTTTGAATAATGAAACACTTTGGCATGAAAGGCTAGGTCACATAAATTTTAAGGAACTTGCTAGAATTTCAAACAAAGACGTGGTCAAGGGGGTTCCAAAACTTTCACTTAAACAAAACATTGTGTGTGGTGGATGTCAAAAGGGAAAACAATCCAGGACTGCACACAAGAACTTGAACCACGTTGGTACTAAACGGCCCTTAGAATTATTGCATATGGATCTTATGGGGCTGACTCGTCAACCATCTTTGGGAGGTAAATGGTATATTTTCTTATTGGTTGATGATTTCTCTAGAAACTCATGGGTAGCATTTTTAAAAGAGAAAGCTGATACTTTTGATTCTTTTCACGAGATCTGCCATCGTATTATGATTGAAAAGAATGAAAAGATCATTCGTGTTAGAAGTGATAGAGGTGGAGAATTCATAAATTCTAAATTCATTGATTTTTGCACTTCCTACGGCATTAAACATGAATTCTCAGCACCCTATACACCTCAACAGAATGGTATAGTCGAGCGCAAAAACCGGGTTGTACAAGAGATGGCACGTGTTATGCTTCATAGCCGGAATTTACCGTTATATTTTTGGGCTGAAGCCGTGAACACTGCAGTCTATGTTGTTAATCGAGTTTATTTGCGCCCGGGAACCTTAAATACACCATATGAGCTGTGGTTTAGTAGGAAACCAATTGTGAAATATTTTCGTATCTTTGGGAGTCGATGTTTTATTCTGCGTGATCGCGAAAATCTTGGTAAGTTCGACTCGCGAAGCGACGAAGGGATTTTTATGGGTTATTCTACTAACAGTAGAGCATATCGGGTATTTAACTTGGAATCTAAAACGATAGTAGAATCTATAAATGTTAAAGTAGATGAAGCTTTCCACTTTGCATCTGATAAATCTACCCCTGATATCTCTCTTGTTGATGATGATACTCCTGCAAATGCATCTTCTCATAACAATTCTTCCGATAATAATGATGCATCTAATGGTTCTTCAAGTTTATCTGATGTGCAAGAATCATCTCATGTACCTCCGAGTACTCCGTTACCTCAAACGTTACGCATCTCCAAGGATCATCCGGAATCTAATATTATTGGAGACCCACAAGAAGGAGTCAGGACTCGGAGACAGTTGGTTTGTGGATTCGCTTGTTACGTTTCCTTAATCGAACCAAAGAACGTTGATGAAGCTCTTCAGGATGACTACTGGATTGAAGCAATGCAGGAAGAGCTCCATCAGTTTGAACGCAACAAAGTCTGGGAATTAACGACGCCTCCGAAGCAACACAATGTGATTGGTACTAAATGGATTTTCAAGAACAAGAAAAATGAGGATGGTACCATCATCAGGAACAAAGCACGTTTAGTTGCTCAAGGCTACTCTCAAATAGAAGGTATAGACTTTGATGAAACTTTCGCCCCTGTAGCTAGACTCGAGTCTATTCGTATCTTATTCGCTATTGCTTGTCACTTTAAAATAAAACTCTTTCAAATGGACGTTAAGAGCGCGTTTTTAAATGGATTTTTAAATGAGGAAGTTTATGTGGCTCAACCGAAAGGTTTTGTAGACTGTAAACTACCTAACCATGTTTTTCGTTTGAAAAAGGCTCTTTACGGTTTAAAACAAGCACCGCGAGCGTGGTACGAAAGGTTGACAAAGCACCTTTTGGAGAAGGGCTATACTCGAGGGGGAGCAGACAGGACTCTCTTTGTGAAACATTATCAAAATAACTTCATTGTTGCACAAATCTATGTCGATGACATTGTATTTGGAGCAACAAAGGATAATGATGCTTCTAAATTCGCTGAAACCATGGAAAGCGAATTTGAGATGTCAATGATGGGCGAACTGACATACTTTCTTGGATTGCAAGTGAAACAAAATGATGAAGGCATCCATCTGTGTCAATCCAAGTATGCAAAGGAGTTGGTAAAGAAATTCGGATTAGAAGATTCTAAAGATTTTCCGACTCCTATGGGAACTAGCAATAAGGGATTAGGGAGTGAATCTCTTAGTGAGAATGTAGACGAGAAACTTTATCACAGCATGATTGGAAGTCTACTTTACCTCACAGCTAGTCGCCCGGACATATCCTTTAGTGTTGGGATTTGCGCGAGATATCAATCGGCACCAAAGGAGGTTCACCTGAAAGCGGTGAAACGGATCATCCGGTACATCAAAGGAACCATAAATTTCGAAATTTGGTATCCTATGGGAACAAGTCTAGATATTGTTGGATATTCAGATGCCGATTGGGCAGGATCTGTGGATGATCGGAAAAGTACGAGTGGTGCATGTTTTTATCTTGGCCATTGCCTTGTGGCTTGGCATAGTAAAAAGCAAAACTGCATTGCACTCTCGACTGCCGAAGCGGAATATATCTCTGCGGGTAGTTGTTCAACCCAACTCATTTGGATGAAAAGTGTGTTGAGCGACTTCCAAATTTCAGCAACTTCGGTAATGATTCTCTGTGACAACACCAGTGCTATAAATATTTCCAAAAACCCTGTGTTTCACTCAAGAACAAAACACATTGAACTTAGATATCATTTTCTTAGAGAGCTAGTTGAATCAAATATTCTTCAACGTTCATATATTTCAACTGAAGATCAATTAGCTGACATTTTAACAAAACCTTTGGATCAAAAACGTTTTATTCATTTGCGTAAGGCAATTGGAATGCTTTCCTTGAAATAATTTCTTTTTGAAACCAATCCTTAGGTTAGGTTTTGTTTTTGTGTTTTTGTTCTTTACCTATGCTTGTACATAGAACATTAATTGAGCATTAGTTACATTGACTTTAACTGCATCCTTTTATATGTTTAGAAATTTATTATGCTTTAGATATCATAATAATTCGTTTGATGCAATGATCAGTTATGTCAATTAAATCATCTTTGTTTTGATCAAAGTCAATTTCTCTCTCAATGATCTCTTGGTATAGTTATTATTTTATTTGACTATTTAGTCGAGTATGAAATCGAGATCAATTTTTGGTTGAATACTTTATATTTTAAATAATTGATAGCTAATTGAGGGGGAGTCAAAGAAAAGTAATATGCTCAAAAGATGTGGAAAGAGTTACATCCCAATGAGGAGTGTGAAAACTACAACCACATGGAGGAAAGAGCTACCACCTCGGTCGTCCGAGTACTGTGTGCAGCTACCACATGTATACCAAGCAAGGTTTTTCAAGTTTGATTAAATAAAATGCATATTGAAATACTTGACTCTGTCAAATTTCAAGGTTGGTATAAGGTGGGATTTTTAATGAAAGATGCTCAAAGAGTCACTCTCTTCAACAAATTGTCTAGATACATTATCTAATATATTTGGGATTTCAAACATCTATTGATCTTGTATTTCATTTTCTTTACCAAATTGATGATTTGATAAAGGCATTACTCATAAGATCATGTTAGATGTGATTGAAGTTGTTCAACTTTAAGGGATTTAATTTTTATAAATTTTCGTTTCATTTGTTGAATATTTTTGATAGATTTGGCATAATCTATTTCTTGTTGTATGAAACGATGATTTTTATTTAAAGTTGATACACAACAATGTTTACAATCTTTTTCTGGAATTTCTGAAATTTTTCTGAATTTTTCTGCAGAAAAAGTTTGGAGCCGGTCCGGACTGGACAAGCCAATCCGGACCTCGAACGCAGGAAAATCCTGCGGGTAGCCGATCCGGACTGCATTCTTCGGGCAGTCCGGACCGCGGCTAGGGTTTTATTAAGAACAAAAGGGATTTGATTTCTTTTACTACAATCTTTTGTTCAAAAGTCTCCAGAGCTTATCTCTCTAGAATTCAAGGATTTTGGAGCCTTCCCAACTCATTTTCTCCAAATCCAAGTGAATTTTCTTGATCAAAATCTCGGTTTTTCACAGGTTTCCTATATTTTTCTCAAAACGTGATGCAAATCTCATATCTTTTTCGTTTATGATTTGTTTTTGATCAAACTTCTTTTGAAATAAGAACTCTAGGAACATTAGTTTTGATTATATGTGTCACGCCCCGGGTGTAAACCAGAACCCGGGCTTGTCCACAGATCCGCCGTGCACACGGTATTTCCCGTGTACACGAAGCGCTGGTAACCTGCTCAGATATAGAAGACATAATAAAGGAGCATAAAAGCAGAGCTAAACTAGAACTAGTACATCTCAGACAATGCTGGAAATAAAAGTACAATAATCTCTCATAGATATACAAGTGTCTCTCCCAGCTCACGAGATAAATACAACCAGCTGGCCGCAGCCAGACCCAAAATAAAGAAAATACAACCGTCTGAGGGTACAAGGGATACATCAAAACTACAAAACTCGAGCTCGGGGTAGTAGCTATCTAATCGGCGATCCTCTTACCTCGATCCTGGGCAGAGGGTCCCACAGCTCCAGCAGAAGACTCTGCAAAACAAAGGGGAGAGGAAAAGAGAAAACAGTGGGGGGTGAGAACTACTATAAAAACAGTAGCCTCCCCTAGTGGGTAGACCTCAAACTCGGACATGCCCACTAGGACTACTAGAGGCGAAAACAAAATAATGGTGGTATGCTAAAAGTAAATCTGCTGATGATAAAGCTACCCCTAGTATGCCTCTAAAATGCCTAGCTGACAGAATAGCTAAAAGTGTGCATCAGTATGTCAAAGCCTGACCAACCAACCCAATCAATACACCAGTCAACACTGGTACCGCCTGCTCTGCTGTCAACTCAAGAACCCAGTATCTGATCGGCACACGGCACGATCCTCAAAGTATCCAATCGACCGGCACACGGCTCGGCCCTAAGCCTACTCCGGAGTGGCACTCGAGGGGAGCGACCCACACGAGTAAATATGTAACAATAAGTATCTGATGTAGCAGGACTGGATCAAGACTCTAAACAAGTGGGTAAGACCATCCACTAAAGAAGCCCGATCCCTCACCTCCAATCTGATGCAATAATAATAATACTAATAAGCCGGTCAACCGCCCACAGTCCGCGGTGCCGCAACACCCAACCATCACTCCCCGACTGTCCCAACTCTGAACATCTGACTCCACTATCCCCTATGACTAGACAACAGGAGAAAGAATAAGAAGCATGGTTTCTCCTAAGTCAATTCCAGCATGTATGTGTAGCAGAAAAAGGTGGCCTAGCTAGATGACCATTCAAGCATGCAAAGTCCTTTACTTGATAAATCCATTTCAGTTATTCTAACATATGCAACATAAAGTGTTTGTAACCTTCGATGTACACGTGGCATGATATAAGATACAAGATATAATTTAGATGCATAATCTGCTAACAAGTACCCCTTTTACAACATGAATTCTAACCTTATGCCCAACCTTCCCTTAACATAGAACATGATGTTGCTTTAGTAATATTCCCAAATAATTAAACTACATATCTAAAACATGAAAACCCCACTTACTAACTTGTAGCTCGCTAACAATGCAGATATTAAGCAAAGAACCCTTAATCTCATGCAAGCATGCTAGATACATTCACGATTACTATCACATGGTCAAGGCATTCTAATAGGCCTAGTGACATTCACAAGTAAGAGGTTCACAACATCACCCACCTCGAGCGCTAATCCCAGATCCAAAAGCGATTCTCACGATCAGTCCAGAAAATAAGTCACCACAACTCTGTACAAAATACCCCAAAGGAACAAACATAAATTAGTATAATATTCCAACCAAATCTGTCCAATCTCACAGCAGTCCACTAATTCTCAATTTTCACCTGTGAAGAAGGCTCGGAAAAATCTCAGAAAAATACTGTCGCGATCCTCGCGACGAACCCGTCGAAACGAGTACCTGCACGTTCAAATCCGATTTTTCTACGCTGAGTTACAATTTCTGCAAGTGGAACACCTCAAAGCACACTGTCCAGGAAATCTGTGTCAAAGAACCACAGTGAAAGGAGATTTTCACCTTCGATAGAAATCCAGAAAAATCTGAGAAAAATCCAGGAGACTCCTTGCGAAACGTAGATGAAAAATGCCTTTTGAATCGCCTCGATCCGACGTCTGAGCGAAAAGATACGGCAAGAACACCGTGGTGCTGTCCAAAAGTCCGCGAAGAAAAATGGGTCAAATGGGCGCTCAGAAAACTCCAAGATCAGCACGGAAAACGAGGAACCGCAAAACACAGGAGTTGAAGTCCTACCTGTCAGGAGTCCAACGGCGCAAGAATCGGCGAAATCGGATGTCGGGGTGAGTCGGGGGAGTCCAAACACTGAGAAGGGGTGAAGCGGGTCGCCGGAGAACAAGCGTCGCGCCGCGCCGTAAAAATGCGAACCTCGGGATGCGTGCCCCCAAAAATGCCGGGGATGCTCAGAGGAATGTGGATCGAGTAGATGAAGAAAAGCCTAAGAGGAATCCCAGTGAAAATCCGCTCAGAAAAAGAGCTAAGTGACCCCAAAGCCTCCTATTTATAGGCCCAGCCCATAACACCAAAAGCCGGGTTTTCGGGCGCAAGTTTCGGGCGCACTGCGCCCGGAAACCCGGTTGTATGCGTTCCGTCCGACGCGCCCGAAATCCCCAGGTGCTGCCACGTCGCCCCACAACAGGGGACAGCCGTGCAAAGCAACCGCCGCGCGCCACGCGTCCCCCCGCGGTCAGCGGGGGTAGGTACGGCCCGCCTATCGCGTGCCACACGCGTCCGCACTCGAGTGCGGCCGACCGCCCGCCTGGCGCCACAGTGCGCGCGCCGTCCCGAGGCGCCCCTCTGCGCACTCCGGGGACCGCGACCACGTGAGCCAGCAAATCCCAAGCCGCCACGTGTCATGCGCCCGGTCCACCGCAACCCCGCAGGGTCGCTGAGCCGTGCTGCGTGCGCCGGCCACTCCGGGCACGCCACGCGTCCTGCGCCCGCGGTCCATGCACCGCCGCGCCTCCCCGTGGACCGAGCTGCGTGAGCCGGCAAATAATAGGCCGCCACGTGGCTCAGGCCGGTCCACGAGCCTCCCCCATGCACCAAAAATCCCCGAAAACTTCCGGAAGCCCGTTTTCGGTCATCCGGACTCCAAATTTAACAAGCAAATAGCCGTTTTCAAGCGTTTTTCCGCGCTGAATCCAAATCCAACCTCAGATTGGCCCAAAACCCTTTCTAAAATTCGGCAAATGCAGCCAAATGCCAAATCAGCCATCAAAATCTCACAAGGTCCATCCGTGGCATCCCTTTGATGCACCGTGGGCCAGACACACCAATACTAGGTGTTATACATAGAGGATTCATCGGAAAGTTGCATGGGGAAAACCATTACGCTACATCCTCCCCTACAAGGGAAAGTTTCGTCCTCGAAACAAAAGTCATACCTCAAGCAGGGGCCTCGAACAGGTAGGGGTAAGCATCCAACATCGCTGACTCCAGCTCCCAGGTAGCCTCGCGCTCATCATGACTGCTCCAAAGGATCTTCACATAAGGGATGGCTCGACTGCGCAACTCCCTAACCTCGCGGTCCAAGATCCTCAATGGCCGCTCAACATAGCTCAGGTCCTCAGCAACCTCCAGTGGGGTGAAATCGATGATGTGAGACGGGTCATGAACATACCTCCTCAGAGTCGATACATGAAAAACATCGTGAACACCTGAAAGCCTGGGAGGAAGTGCAAGCCTGTAGGCAACTGGCCCTAAGCGCTCCAACACCTCGAAGGGTCCAATAAAACGAGGGCTCAGTTTCCCACGAATACCAAATCTCCGAATTCCCTTCGAAGGCGAGACTTTCAGAAAAACATGGTCACCTACCTGGAACTCTAAGTCTCGCCGTCGCGTATCAGCGTAACTCCTCTGTCGACTCTGGGCGGTCTCGAGATGTCGTCGTACCAATCTGACCTTTTCCTCTGCCTCTAATAGTAGATCAGGACCCAAAGTCTTCTTCTCGCCCACGTCACTCCAATATAGGAGTGACCGACACTTGCGTCCATACAACGCTTCAAACGGAGCCATCTGAATGCTCGCTTGATAGCTGTTGTTGTACGCAAACTCGACTAATCCCAAGTGTCGATACCACCCTCCTCCAAAGTCCAGAACGCAGGCTCTCAACATATCCTCGAGGGTCTGAATAGTGCGCTCTGACTGTCCATCGGTCTGTGGGTGGAATGCTGTACTAAATCGAAGCTGCGTCCCCAAGGCTGTCTGTAAACTCCTCCAAAAATGCGAGACAAACCTCGGGTCTCTATCTGATACGATGGAAACGGGTACCCCGTGCAATCTAACCACCTCAGCCAAATACACCTGCGCCAGTCGCTCCATCGGCCAAGTCATCTGAACCGGTAAAAAGTGAGCGGATTTGGTAAGCCTGTCCACGACTACCCAGATAGCATCCGCTCCCGCCTGTGCTCTCGGCAAACCAGTGACAAAATCCATCGTAACATGTTCCCATTTCCATTCAGGGATTGGGAGACTCTGCAACTTGCCAGCAGGTACTCGGTGCTCAGCCTTTACTTGCTGACAAGTTAAACAGTGTGCTACAAATCTCCCAATGTCTCTTTTCATCCCATTCCACCAAAACTGTGCCTTAAGGTCTCTATACATCTTAGTCCCACCAGGATGGATGGTATAAGGTGTATAGTGGGCCTCCCTCAAGATCTGCTCTCGAATCTCTGCATCCATAGGCACGCAAGCTCGGTCCCTGTACCGGAGTACTCCCGAAGCATCAACTGAAAAGTCCCCTGTCACACCAGTCTGTATCTGCTCCCGAATCCTCATCAGGTGGGGGTCCTCACTCTGTCTCTCCCGAATCCTGTCCAACAGAGTGGGCTGCACGACTAGAGACATAAGTCTAGCAGAGACCCCAGGGGACACAACCTCGAGCTCTAACCGCCTCATCTGCTCAAGTAATGGCGCCTGATCGGTGATCATCAAGGATAGACTCTGTACTACTCTCCTGCTTAGGGCATCAGCAACCACGTTGGCCTTGCCAGGGTGGTATAAAATGTCTACATCATAGTCTTTCAACAATTCCAACCATCTGCGCTGTCTCAAGTTGAGCTCCTTCTGCGTGAACAGGTATTTCAAGCTCTTGTGGTCGGTGTAAATCTCGCAGTGCTCCCCATACAGGTAGTGGCGCCACAACTTTAGTGCAAAAATCACGGCAGCTAACTCCAAATCATGGGTAGGGTAATTCTTTTCATAATCCTTCAGTTGCCGAGAGGCGTAAGCGATTACCCTACCATCCTGCATCAGCACGCACCCAAGTCCACTGTGCGATGCGTCACTATAAATCACATATCCTTTCCCCATAACAGGGAGGGAAAGGATAGGAGCCGACATCAATCTGATCTTTAATTCCTCAAAGCTCCTCTGGCAATCCTCACTCCAAATAAACTTAATCCCTTTTCGCGTCAAACGAGTGAGGGGTGTGGAAAGTTTCGCAAAACCCTCCACAAACCGACGGTAATATCCCGCTAAGCCCATAAAACTGCGGACCTCGGATACCGTCGTCGGTCGGGGCCAATCCCGGACTGCCTCGATCTTCGTCGGGTCTACTGCCACTCCAGCGGCTGAAATCACGTGGCCCAAAAAGACAACCTCCCGAAGCCAGAAATCACACTTAGATAACTTGGCATACAACTTCCTCTCTCTCAGAAGTTGCAGCACAATCCTCAAGTGCTCCTCGTGCTCCACATCGCTCCGGGAAAAAACTAAAATGTCATCAATAAAGACAACGACGAACCGATCCAGGTATGGTCGAAAAATCCTTTTCATTAAATCCATAAAAGCAGCAGGGGCATTTGTCAATCCAAAAGGCATGACGGTGAACTCATAATGCCCGTACCGCGTCCTGAATGCCGTCTTCGGGATGTCCTCGGCCTTCACCTTCAATTGGTGGTAACCAGACTGTAAATCAATCTTGGAGAAGACACAAGACCCTTGCAGCTGGTCGAATAAGTCATCAATGCGCGGCAAAGGGTACTTGTTCTTGATGGTCACTTTATTCAGCTCTCGATAATCCACACACAGTCGAAGTGATCCATCCTTCTTCACAAATAGCACCGGCGCTCCCCAAGGCGATACACTTGGTCTGACAAAACCTTTGTCCATTAAGTCTTGGAGTTGCGCCTTTAACTCCCGCAGCTCGGCCGGTGCCATTCGGTAAGGAGCCTTAGAGATTGGCGCAGTTCCTGGAACTACGTCAATCAAAAACTCAACCTCCCTATCCGGCGGCATATGAACCAGCTCCGGAGGAAACACATCCGGGTACTCATGGACAATAGGGATATCCGTGAGTCCCGGTGCCGCCGTAGGCTCCTTAACCACCGATGCCAAAAAGGCCACGCATCCACTGCGCATCATCTGCCTCGCACGAGAGGTCGAAACCACTGAGGCAAAGAAAGCACTCTGGCACCCCCTGTAAACGAACACCTCCTGGCCTGGCTCGCTAAAAGTAACAGTCCTCGCGGCGCAATCAATCGTCGCGAAATAGCGAGCCAGCCAATCCATCCCCAGTACTATGTCGTAATCTCGCAGCTCACTAAGGACCATCAGGTCCGCTGGCAAGATCCAGGACTCAATCTGAACAGGGCAAGACCAACAACACTCCTCTACATGCAATGTATGATCAGGAATCTGTACCTCTACTGCATGTGGCAACCGACCTAACTCTAGTCCATGAGATGATGCAAATACTCTACTGATAAAAGAATGTGATGCACCGGTATCAAATAAAGTGCGAGCTCTAGTACCAAGAAGTAAAGTGATACCTGCCACCACGTGGTCGGCTGCCGTGGAGTACCCTACCTGGGCGGCGTAGACTCGCCCGCTCTGAGCTGGTGGTCGGTAATCTGCAGGGTGGGAGGAAGGAGCCCTGCTCGCTGGAGCATAAGGCCGCTGCTGGGGCACCGAAGGGGCTGATGCTGAGGAAGGAGCTGTCGACGCCGCAAAAGGGCAAGTGGCTCGCATGTGACCAGACTGTCCACAGATATAACATCGTCCCCACCGCTGATCGCAAGTGTTGGGAAAGTGCTGCCCTCCACAGAAGACACATCTCTCAGACGACTGGGGCTGTCGGGACTGCTGCTGTGGCCTCCGAGACTGCTGCTGCTGCTGCCGCTGTGACCCCTGCTGTCGCGACTGCGACCTCTGCTGCTGCGAATGCTGCTGCTGTCGCTGGGGCTGCTGCTGCTGCTGCTGATACTGTGGGGGTCTCTGGGATCCACCAGGCCCTCGCCGCTCCGAACGCCCACGGCCCGTAAACTGAGGCGGTGGTGGTCGGGGCGGCCTCCATGAACTGGCCTGTCCCCCCTCGTCTGGCGTTGGCCGCTTCCTCTCAGAACTCTGAGCGGCCAAGCCTCCACGTCTAGCGACGACGTGATCTCCCCGCTCAACCCACTGGGCATGATCTACAGCCTCTGACAAAGTCTGAAGCCTCTGGGCATGCACCAAGGTATAGATCTCTGGGCGCAGGCCCGTCTCAAAAAGCTCCACCTGGTGCAGCCCATCCCTGGCAACATAAGGTACGCAGTTGAGCAACTGCGTAAACTCCTGATAATAATCCCAAACCATCCTGTCCCCCTGCTGGAGATTCTTCAAATCGTCTTCAAGCTTTTTCTTCACGCTCGTGGAGAAATAAGTGTCAAGGATCAACCGTCTGAACTCCGACCAGGGTAGCTGTCGGGTGATCTGAAACTCTAAGGGCTCGACCCGACGCCACCATGCATCTGCATCCCCCTCTAGACAATGTTCATCCATATGCACTCTGAATCTGTGGTCAATGAAGAAGTCTCTGAACAACTTCTCCATTGATGCCAGCCATGATCCTATCTCCGATGGGTGAGTGCTCCTCCCAGAGAACCTAGGTGGTCCTCGCTTACAGAACTTGGCGAGCTTGTCAGCAAACTCCTCCTCCTCCGCTGGGGTCAAGGGCCTGAACACTCCCTGAGCCCCACTGCTCGACGACGGTGCCGTAGGGACTAATGGAATAGCCGGCGGTACAACTGGTGGTACAGGGGCCTCTACAGTAGTAGGGGGAGGTGCCCCAACCTGCGCAAGCAACTGCTCGAACCTCTGCTCCTGTCGGCGGTGACTCTCCGCCAACTGGGCCACCATGGCCCTTAGCTCACTGATCTCAGAAGGCCCGGACTGCTCCGGCTCCTCCGGGGGTGTAGGAGTACCCCGAGTAGGAATCTGCCGCCTAGGAGGCATCCTGCCACACAAGAAACCACGGGTCAGAAAATAAAACCACTCTCGACCCAATCCAACGAAAGTCATGGTCATCCTCCTATTTCTGTAACCTTATGTTGTCTGCAGCCAACATAATGGTCCACCAGAAATAGGATATGCCAGCCCCTCTCCACACACAGGAAGAGTTAATAATAATTGCCGACTTTCGCAACATATCACGTCACTCACGCCCTGTCATCCTAGGGTCTGTCCCAAGCCTAGGGTTTCCTAAGTCCCAACTGACCTATCCCTAAGCTCTGATACCAACTTAATCTGTCACGCCCCGGGTGTAAACCAGAACCCGGGCTTGTCCACAGATCCGCCGTGCACACGGTATTTCCCGTGTACACGAAGCGCTGGTAACCTGCTCAGATATAGAAGACATAATAAAGGAGCATAAAAGCAGAGCTAAACTAGAACTAGTACATCTCAGACAATGCTGGAAATAAAAGTACAATAATCTCTCATAGATATACAAGTGTCTCTCCCAGCTCACGAGATAAATACAACCAGCTGGCCGCAGCCAGACCCAAAATAAAGAAAATACAACCGTCTGAGGGTACAAGGGATACATCTGTTGGGTTATATGTAATACGGATCTAAATAGGGGAAAAAACACCTAGAGGGGGGTGAATAGGTGTAAACGTATAAACACTCAAAAATCGTTGCGATAAAAACCCAATGCGGAAATAAAAAAATAGTACGCAAGATTTTTACGTGGAAAACTCTATCACCGGAGTAAAAAACCACGGGACCGATAACACGGCAGAAATCCACTAGAATTAAAACACGTACAAGGTGATTTACCGTACACACTTACGACTCAACCTTTTCCATACGCTCCTAGAGGATCTTCTCCGCTCGCTCCGCGACGCTTCTCGAATCCACGATCTGCGCCCAACGCCGAATCCACGGCGTCCAACGTCGAATCCACGACGTCCGACCGAATCCACGGTCTTCACCCAATAGCACCCTTCGAATCCACGAACGTGCCTCGCTCCGAATCCACGAGAGCGGTTGAACCTTGAATCCACAAGGACACGCGAATCCACGCGCCGATTTTTGGGGTAAATCGTTGTTTTTGGGTGGTGATGATCCGCCGAATACTTAGATCAAAGATAGATCGGAAATACCATCTAAGTATTCATTAGTTTGATTCAACTCAAGATGTGAGTATGAAAACATAGAATCAAACTAATCAATATAGATGAAGAAACATAGAGTATTCTCTAATGATTTCCTTTCTTCTCTATATGTGGATCTAGAGCCGTAAAAGATGATATATGAAAATGACGGCTATGTGGATTGACCCTAGAAAAAGAATCATAGGGTCTATTTATAGGTTAGAAACCCTAGGAAGGAGATAAGAATCAAAAACCTACCATTTCTGGAAATTTTACGGACGGCGATCCGGATCGGACTAGCTGTGATCCGGATCGTCGTAACGAGTCAGCCAGTTCCAGAAAAACGAAGGTTCGGGATCCGGATCGAAGTGCATGATCCGGATCGTTCATACAGTTTACCAAACATCAACGTTCGGGATCCGGATTGCGAAGCATGATCCGGATCGTTCAAGGAAAATGGTAAACTCACTGTTCGGGATCCGGATCAAGAGACTACGATCCGGATTGAACTAGCGTATGAACGAACCACCTTCGGGATCCGGATCGAACAACCTGATCCGGATCCTGAACTTGTCCCAAGTCCAGTTTTTGATTTTTATGCAATGAAAGATTCTTCCAAGTGTTTCTACACTACAAGAAGTATTCGGATCACACAAAATCTTTAGTTAAACATACCTGATCCTTTTGAATTCTTCTTTCTTGAGATTGAGTTAAACGATCCAACTTTCTTCACCTTCAATCTTCAAGACTTGAGACTTTCACGAAACTACGCCAATTCAAATTCCGTAACAATCTCCCCCTTTGGCGGTTTCGTGACAAAACACAGATCCACTAAAGAAAATTCAAAAAGATATTTTTGTTGCTATCACCATACAACAAAAATTTACAATGGAGATCCAAAAATTTAAAACATGAGATAAACTCCTAAAACAGACTCTAGACTTAGACATCTGTACTCTCTGCACAAAGAAATCATTCTTGACAAAAAAAGATCGTTAGATACCTCAAGAATATTTAGCATACAAAACCTAGTACAGAGATAGAGTTTATCTAATCATCATGACATTTGAAAATTTAGATATGTAAAAGAATCATAGTCAAAACACCAACATATCTTCTATGCAATTAAAAACCAAATGTCAAAATGTTAGTCCAACATCAACTTGTTAGTTATATTACATGCCCAAATAGTTAGTCGAATAGTTAGTCGAGACATGCAAACAATCACAAGATGAAAACCAAAAGACCAAAAGTTGAAGTTGAGATCATACTTACCTTGATATTTCATCATTCATTGTTCAAAGTTCTCTCTAACTCTCTCCCCCTTTTTGTCACAAAACAAAGCCAAAAATTACCAAAAATTGAAGGAGAGTTAAAAATTTCAACGAAAATGTTCCGAAATTTAAGAACTAGAACTAAAACCTGAAACTTAAAAACCTGCAATAGATATGATAAGGGTTAGAGCATAAAAGGTCAAGCCAAATCAGAACTGTCTGAGCTAGTATCGTCTATCTTGTTCAAGATTCCTTTCAGCATTCGCGATAATTTGGAACATTTCTTCTTCATCTGTTTTTGGTCAGCGGCCATTTGTCGGAGACCTAATCCCAATTTCTCTTGCTCAGCAGAAAGTCTTCTTTGGTCCTGATGAATGGCGGCCAATACAGTAGCTTCTAGAGCGTTTCTCTTGGAAGTCGCTGGACGAGTTGTAGAAACAGATGATGCATGCTGGTCTTCAGCCCATGGGGATTCGCTAGGTACCGAGTATGCTCTAGAGAGGGATTCAGTGATTTGAATTCCACTTCCCTCTTCATTTTCCTTTATCCTAGCCGAGCTGATAGAGTCTAGTGGAGGTGCTTGGCTAGCAGCTGGTTGCTCAATGGTAATTCCCTGAGCACTGCCTCTCTTGCGAGCAACACTTTTTCTTCTTGTCTTCCCAGAAGTTTCTTCCATTGGTGCTTTGCCCTTTTCAGCAGCAGTAGGCGGAGCCTTCGATGTTTCCGCAGGCGCTTTTCCCTTTGAAGCAGTGGGAACTGTCGTTGCTTCAACTAGCAGATCATCCCAGTCAATTGATTCCGTTTCAGATTCAGTATCGGAATCATCTTTAGTCTTCTTAGCTTTCTTAGCCTTCTTAGCCCTCTTGGGCTTGACAGTGTCTCTCGTATGTACCATAGCAGCAAGTAGGAAAACAATCCAAGTGATCACCATTGCTAATGGTTTCTTGAGAAAAGAAATCCTGTGTGCAACAACTCAAGAACACATGAAAAATTGTTAATTTTCAAAGATTTGAAAAATTGTACCCAAACAATCATAATCATGTAGAGAAGCTAAGAATCAAATTAGTTTTGCAAAAGGACTTTTAAAAATAGATCAATTGCATGATTTTCGAAAATCCTTATTATATGCCCTAAAACCGAACTTTTAGAAATCGAAGCCTAAAAATCCGTTAATCAGGAGAATACCTAGCATATAATCAAAACTAATCTACCCAGAGTTCTTATTTCAAAAGAAATTTGATCAAAAACCATCCACAAACAAAGTCGATCCAAGAAATTCATCACCTTTGAGGAGGAAAAGAGAAAAACGGTGAAAAACCGAGATTTTGATCAATAAAACTTACTTGGAACTGAAGAACTTGAGTTTGAAAGCTTCCAAGAAGGATGAAATCTAGAGAGAGAGGCTCTGGAAACTTTGGAACAAAAGATTGGAGTAAAGAAATCAAAAACCCCTTTTGTTCTTTATAAAACCTAGCCGCGATCCGGATCAGTTCATAACTGCGATCCGGATCAGCTACCCGTAGTGAGAAACTGCGTTCGGGATCCGGATCGTCAGACACAATCCGGATCGTCAGCCCGCAGAAGAATTCCTGCGTTCGGGATCCGGATCATCTAGCCCGATCCGGATCGGCTCAAACTTTTTCTTTAGAAAAATTTCAGAGAAATTCAAGAAAAACCAGAAAAAGATTGTAAGCACAAATGTGTATCAACTTTAAACAAAAATCATCGTTTCATACAACAAGAATTAGATTATGCCAAATCTATCAATAATATCCAAAAATGAAACGAGAATTTACAAGAATTAAATCCCTTAAAGTTGAACACCTTCAATCACATCTAACTTGATCTTATGAGTAATGCCTTTATCAAATCATCAATTCAGTAAAGAAAATGAAATACAAAGATCAATAGATGTTTGAAATCCCAAATATAGTAGATAATGTATCTAGACAATCTGTTGAAGAGAGTGGCTCTTTGAGCATCTTTCATTAAAAACCCACCTTATACCAACCTTGAAATTTGACGGAGTCAAGTATTTCAACATGCATTTTACTTAATCAAAAATTTGAACAACCATGCTTGGTATACATGTGGTAGCTGCACACAATACTCGGACGACCGAGGTGGTAGCTCTTTCCTCCATGTGGTGGTAGTTTTCACACTCCTCATTGGGATGTAACTCTTTCCACATCTTTTGAGCATTTAAACTTTTTCTAAGACTCCCCCTCAATTGGCTATCAATTATTTAAGATATAAAGTATTCAACCAAATATTGATCTCGATTTCATACTCGACTAAGCAGTCAAATAAGATAATGACTATACCAAGAGATCATAGAGAGAGAGAAATTGACTTTGATCACTCAGAAGATGATTTAATTAACATAAATGATCATTGCAACAGTGAAATATTATGATGGCAAAAGCATAATAAATTTCTAAATGTGTGAAAAGATGCAATTAAAGTCAATTAAGATCTATACTCAATTAATGTCCTATGTACAAACATAGATAATGAACAAAACAAAACATATACAAAACCTATCCTAAGCAAAGGTTTCAAAAAGAAGTTTATTTCAAGGAAAGCATACCAATTGCTTTTTGTAAATGAATAAAACGTTTTTGATCCAAAGGTTTTGTTAAAAAGTCAGCCAATTGATCCTCAGTTGAAATATAAGAAAGTTGAAGAGTATTTGATTCAACTAGCTCTCTAAGAAAATGATATCTAAGTTCAATATGTTTTGTTCTAGAGTGCAACACAGGGTTTTTAGAAATGTTAATAGCACTAGTGTTGTCACAAAGAATTGTTACCGAAGATGCTGAAATGCGGAAGTCGCTCAATACGCTTTTCATCCAAATGAGTTGAGTTGAGCAACTTCCAGCTGAAATGTATTCCGCTTCGGCAGTCGAGAGTGCTATGCAGTTCTGCTTTTTACTGTGCCATGCAACAAGGCAATGGCCAAGATAGAAGCATGCACCACTCGTGCTTTTCCGATCATCCACTGATCCTGCCCAATCGGCATCTGAGTATCCAACAATATCCAGACTTGTTCCCATAGGATACCAAATTCCGAAATTAATTGATCCTTTGATATACCGGATGATCCTTTTCACCGCTTTCAGGTGAACCTCCTTTGGTGCTGATTGATATCTCGCGCAGATCCCAACACTAAAGGATATATCCGGGCGACTAGCCGTGAGGTAAAGTAGACTTCCAATCATACTTCTATACAGTTTCTCGTCTACATTCTCACTATGTGATTCACTTCCAAGTCCCTTGTGGCTAGTTCCCATTGGAGTCGGAAAATCTTTACAATTTTCTAGATCAAACTTTTTGACCAACTCCATTGCATACTTGGATTGACTCAAGTGAATACCTTCATCATTTTGTTTAATTTGCAATCCAAGAAAATAAGTCAATTCGCCCATCATGGACATCTCAAATTCGCTTTCCATGGTCTTCGCGAATTTAGAAGCATCATTATCTCTTGTTGCGCCAAATACAATGTCATCGACATAGATTTGTGCTACAATAAAATTGCTTTGATAATGCTTCACAAAGAGAGTCCTATCAGCTCCCCTCGAGTATAGCCCTTCTCCAAAAGGTGCTTTGTTAACCTTTCGTACCATGCTCGCGGTGCTTGTTTCAGACCGTAAAGAGCCTTTTTCAAACGAAAAACAAGGTTAGGTTGTTTATGATCTACAAAACCTTTCGGTTGAGCCACATAAACTTCCTCATTTAAAAACCCATTTAGAAATGCGCTCTTAACGTCCATTTGAAATAATTTGATTTTAAAATGACAAGCAATAGCAAATAGTATACGAATGGACTCGAGTCTAGCTACAGGGGCGAATGTTTCATCAAAGTCTATACCTTCTACTTGAGAGTAGCCTTGAGCAACTAATCGTGCCTTGTTCCTGATGATAGTACCATCCTCATTTTTCTTGTTCTTGAAGATCCATTTGGTACCTATCACATTGTGTTGCTTTGGAGGCTTCGTTAATTCCCAGACTTTGTTTCGCTCAAATTGATGGAGCTCTTCCTGCATTGCTTTAATCCAGTAGTCATCCTGAAGAGCTTCATCTATGTTCTTTGGTTCGATTAAAGATACGTAGCAAGCGAATCCACAAACCAACTGCCTCCGAGTTCTGACTCCTTCTTGTCGATCTCCAATAATATTCGATTCCGGATGATCCTTGGAGATTCGTAACGTTTGTTGAAACGGAGTACTCGGAGATACATGAGATGATTCCTGCACATCAGATAAACTAGAAGAACCATTAGATGCATCATTAATATTGGAAGTATTATCATAAGAAGATGCACTAGCAGGAGAATCATCATCTAGAGAGATATCGAGGGTAGATTTTCCAGATTCAAAGTGAAAAGCTTCATCTACTTTAACATTTATAGATTCTACGATCGTCTTAGATTCAATGTTAAATACTCGATATGCTCTGCTATTCGTAGAATAACCCAAAAGATCCCTTCATCACTTCGAGAGTCGAACTTTCCAAGATTTTCACGGTCACGTAAAATGTAACAACGACTCCCGAAGATACGAAAGTATTTGATATCCGGTTTTCTACTAAACCACAGCTCATATGGTGTATTTAAAGTTCCTGGGTGCAAGTAAACTCTATTAATGACATAGACAGCGGTGTTCACCGGCTTCAGCCCAAAAATGTAGCGGTAAATTCCGGCTATGAAGCATCACACGCGCCATCTCTTGAACAACCCTGTTCTTGCGCTCAACAACACCATTCTGCTGAGGTGTATAGGGTGCCGAGAATTCATGTTTAATGCCATTTGAAGTACAAAAATCAATGAATTTTGAATTTATGAATTCTCCACCTCTATCACTTCTAACACGAATGATCTTTTCATTCTTTTCAATCATAATACGATGGCAAATCTCATGAAAAGAGTCAAACGTATCAGCTTTCTCTTTTAAAAATGCTACCCAAGAAAACCTAGAGAAGTCATCAACCAATTAAAGAATGTATCCATTTTACCTCCCAAAGATGGTTGACGGGTCGGCCAAAAGAAAAAGAAGAAAAGAAAATAGTCTACATAAACTACACAAGATTTAATCGTAGAACGATTAAGAACAAGGAGGGGTTTCACCTTTGCATACCCAACCTTTTGAGTTTTGGAGTATGTTGGCAATGGTTGAGAAGTTTTCCTTGATGAAGACGCCTTGCAAGATTGATCTTTTTTCTTTTGTCATCGTCTTGTTTGAAGTACTACCAATGTCCTTTTCTTTAGGAGAATCCTTCTTTGAATTCCATGGAGTGACCTTATTGGTAGCAGTTGCAAGATGTGGTTGATTTGATCCTTGAGCTCCAATCTTGCAATTTCTTCCAATGTGCCCTGCAAAATTACAACGAAAACATACCTTTGTGCTTGATGATTCTGATGAAGATGAAGTAGGCTTGTTGTCGTTGGTTGTCATGAATTCCGGTGTCGGAGAAGGAGATACCGACTGAGGCACAAAGACTGTCCCAACCGAACTAAAATTGTCTTCAGTTTGATTGTATCCGAGGCCGAACTTGTTTGTTTGACCATGACCAAGAAGTTTATCCAACTTACTCCTTCCTAAAGAGAATTGCCTGTAAGTCATCCTTGAGTTGGCAAATGGTCTCTGTCATTTCCAATTTTTTCCCGTCGGGCCTCGCCGTAGAGCTTCAAGAGATAGTTTGCTTTGTTCATCATATATATAGTTCTTCTCGAGTTGCTCATTGGACTCTTGAAGGGAAACATTTGCCTTTATCAGATTATCCCTTTCCACTTCAAGATCGGTCGAGAGAGAAGTTACCCTTTTTACTTCTTCTTCGAGATCCTGCAATCTCCCTCTCAACCCCTTGTTTTGCTTAGCCGGGTTTCTTTAAGTCCCGTAAGATCTGTGATAGGCTAGAGCAAACTCTTCACCTTCCGAATCATCCGATTTGTTGTCCGTTGCGTTTCTTTTCAACAGTGGAGTTGGACAACGACTCGGATGTACTTGCCATAAAGCACATGAAGGGTGAAGATACGGAACGCGTGGAATGCGGTGGAGCTCTTTTTCTTCATCACTCGAGACGACTCATTTGACGTTGAGTTGTCATCCCAAGTGACGACTTGCATCGCCTTCTTCTTTGCCGGATACTTGTTAGGACACTCCGTGGCAATGTGGCCGTAGCCTCGACATTGAAGCATTGTAGTTGTCCCTCTGAACTTTTCTTATCCTTTGAGAAGTTCTCTTTCTTTCTTGGCTTGTAACTTGAAGTACCCTTGCCTTTGTTCGACTTTCCGAAGGATGGAGATTTGCTTGAACTACCCCCCTTCGAAAGTTGCGGCGAAACTTCCTTGTCAAGAGGCGAGCGCTTCTCAAATTCCCTCCATAGAAAGGTTCTCGTCATCGTCTGAGGAGGATGTATCCGCGTCTTCTTCCTTAGTTGTTTTCACGCATAACCTGAAGACTTAGAAGTAGATGCCTTTCCAGAAGAATTGTTAGTAGTAAATGTCATTTCATAAGTTTGTAATGAACCAACTAATTCTTCTACACGTATTTCGTCCGGGTGTTTAATAGTTTCAATGGCAGTACCCTTGGGCGAAATCGTTCAGGAAGAGTTCTTAAGATCTTCTTACAATCTTAAATTCTGGAATCTTCTCTCCCAGATTAGCACATTGAGTTTACGATGTCTTGCAATCGTGTATAGTAGTCCGTGAAAGATTCATTTTCTGCCATTAAGATAGAGTCAAACTTGCTCGTAAGCATTTGCAGTTTCTGAATCTTCACGAGGTTAGTTCCCTCATGTGTAACCTGAAGAACATCCCAGATTTCTTTCGCAGTCTCACATGCCGAGACGCGAGAGAATTCAGTATGAGATAAGGCAATTAAAAATAGCATTAATTCCCTTGCCATTGTAAGAAGATGAATCTAACTCTTCCTTGGTCCATTTCGACCTAGGTTTTAAGGTGTGAACATCACCAATAAATTCAGTTGGATTAGACCATCCTAATTCAATTGATTGCCACACCCGTTCGTCGATGGAAATTAAAAAGGCTTTCATCCGTACTTTCCAGTACGCATAATTTGTTCCATCGAAGAACGGGGGTCGGTTGATGTTTCCACCTTCAACCATTGGTTTACAACCCTATTCCCGCTCTGATACCACTTGTTGGGTTATATGTAATACGGATCTAAATAGGGGAAAAAACACCTAGAGGGGGGTGAATAGGTGTAAACGTATAAACACTCAAAAATCGTTGCGATAAAAACCCAATGCGGAAATAAAAAAATACGCAAGATTTTTACGTGGAAAACTCCATCACCGGAGTAAAAAACCACGGGACCGATAACACGGCAGAAATCCACTAGAATTAAAACACGTACAAGGTGATTTACCGTACACACTTACGACTCAACCTTTTCCATACGCTCCTAGAGGATCTTCTCCGCTCGCTCCGCGACGCTTCTCGAATCCACGATCTGCGCCCAACGCCGAATCCACGGCGTCCAACGTCGAATCCACGACGTCCGACCGAATCCACGGTCTTCACCCAATAGCACCCTTCGAATCCACGAACGTGCCTCGCTCCGAATCCACGAGAGCGGTTGAACCTTGAATCCACAAGGACACGCGAATCCACGCGCCGATTTTTGGGGTAAATCGTTGTTTTTGGGTGGTGATGATCCGCCGAATACTTAGATCAAAGATAGATCGGAAATACCATCTAAGTATTCATTAGTTTGATTCAACTCAAGATGTGAGTATGAAAACCTAGAATCAAACTAATCAATATAGATGAAGAAACATAGAGTATTCTCTAATGATTTCCTTTCTTCTCTATATGTGGATCTAGAGCCGTAAAAGATGATATATGAAAATGACGGCTATGTGGATTGACCCTAGAAAAAGAATCATAGGGTCTATTTATAGGTTAGAAACCCTAGGAAGGAGATAAGAATCAAAAACCTACCATTTCTGGAAATTTTACGGACGGCGATCCGGATCGGATAGCTGTGATCCGGATCGTCGTAACGAGTCAGCCAATTCCAGAAAAACGAAGGTTCGGGATCCGGATCGAAGTGCTTGATCCGGATCGTTCATACAGTTCACCAAACATCAACGTTCGGGATCCGGATTGCGAAGCATGATCCGGATCGTTCAAGGAAGATGGTAAACTCACTGTTCGGGATCCGGATCAAGAGACTACGATCCGGATTGAACTGGTGTATGAACGAACCACCTTCGGGATCCGGATCGAACAACCTGATCCGGATCCTGAACATGTCCCAAGTCCAGTTTTTGATTTTTATGCAATGAAAGATTCTTCCAAGTGTTTCTACACTACAAGAAGTATTCGGATCACACAAAATCTTTAGTTAAACATACCTGATCCTTTTGAATTCTTCTTTCTTGAGATTGAGTTAAATGATCCAACTTTCTTCACCTTCAATCTTCAAGACTTGAGACTTTCACGAAACTACGCCAACTCAAATTCCGTAACAACATCAAAACTACAAAACTCGAGCTCGGGGGTAGTAGCTATCTAATCGGCGATCCTCTTACCTCGATCCTGGGCAGAGGGTCCCACAGCTCCAGCAGAAGACTCTGCAAAACAAAGGGGAGAGGAAAAGAGAAAACAGTGGGGGGTGAGAACTACTATAAAAACAGTAGCCTCCCCTAGTGGGTAGACCTCAAACTCGGACATGCCCACTAGGACTACTAGAGGCGAAAACAAAATAATGGTGGTATGCTAAAAGTAAATCTGCTGATGATAAAGCTACCCCTAGTATGCCTCTAAAATGCCTAGCTGACAGAATAGCTAAAAGTGTGCATCAGTATGTCAAAGCCTGACCAACCAACCCAATCAATACACCAGTCAACACTGGTACCGCCTGCTCTGCTGTCAACTCAAGAACCCAGTATCTGATCGGCACACGGCACGATCCTCAAAGTATCCAATCGACCGGCACACGGCTCGGCCCTAAGCCTACTCCGGAGTGGCACTCGAGGGGAGCGACCCACACGAGTAAATATGTAACAATAAGTATCTGATGTAGCAGGACTGGATCAAGACTCTAAACAAGTGGGTAAGACCATCCACTAAAGAAGCCCGATCCCTCACCTCCAATCTGATGCAATAATAATAATACTAATAAGCCGGTCAACGCCCACAGTCGCGGTGCCGCAACACCCAACCATCACTCCCCGACTGTCCCAACTCTGAACATCTGACTCCACTATCCCCTATGACTAGACAACAGGAGAAAGAATAAGAAGCATGGTTTCTCCTAAGTCAATTCCAGCATGTATGTGTAGCAGAAAAAGGTGGCCTAGCTAGATGACCATTCAAGCATGCAAAGTCCTTTACTTGATAAATCCATTTCAGTTATTCTAACATATGCAACATAAAGTGTTTGTAACCTTCGATGTACACGTGGCATGATATAAGATACAAGATATAATTTAGATGCATAATCTGCTAACAAGTACCCCTTTTACAACATGAATTCTAACCTTATGCCCAACCTTCCCTTAACATAGAACATGATGTTGCTTTAGTAATATTCCCAAATAATTAAACTACATATCTAAAACATGAAAACCCCACTTACTAACTTGTAGCTCGCTAACAATGCAGATATTAAGCAAAGAACCCTTAATCTCATGCAAGCATGCTAGATACATTCACGATTACTATCACATGGTCAAGGCATTCTAATAGGCCTAGTGACATTCACAAGTAAGAGGTTCACAACATCACCCACCTCGAGCGCTAATCCCAGATCCAAAAGCGATTCTCACGATCAGTCCAGAAAAATAGTCACCACAACTCTGTACAAAATACCCCAAAGGAACAAACATAAATTAGTATAATATTCCAACCAAATCTGTCCAATCTCACAGCAGTCCACTAATTCTCAATTTTCACCTGCGAAGAAGGGTCGAAAAAATCCCAGAAAAATACTGTCGCGATCCTCGCGACGAACCCGTCGAAACGAGTACCTGCACGTTCAAATCCGATTTTTCTACGCTGAGTTACAATTTCTGCAAGTGGAACACCTCAAAGCACACTGTCCAGGAAATCTGTGTCAAAGAACCACAGTGAAAGGAGATTTTCACCTTCGAGAGAAATCCAGAAAAATCTGAGAAAAATCCAGGAGACTCCTTGCGAAACGTAGATGAAAAATGCCTTTTGAATCGCCTCGATCCGACGTCTGAGCGAAAAGATACGGCAAGAACACCGTGGTGCTGTCCAAAATTCCGCGAAGAAAAATGGGTCAAATGGGCGCTCAGAAAACTCCAAGATCAGCACGGAAAACGAGGAACCGCAAAACATAGGAGTTGAAGTCCTACCTGTCAGGAGTCCAACGGCGCAAGAATCGGCGAAATCGGATGTCGGGGTGAGTCGGGGGAGTCCAAACACTGAGAAGGGGTGAAGCGGGTCGCCGGAGAACAAGCTTCGCGCCGCGCCGTAAAAATGCGAACCTCGGGATGCGTGCCCCCAAAAATGCCGGGGATGCTCAGAGGAATGTGGATCGAGTAGATGAAGAAAAGCCTAAGAGGAATCCCAGTGAAAATCCGCTCAGAAAAAGAGCTAAGTGACCCCAAAGCCTCCTATTTATAGGCCCAGCCCATAACACCAAAAGCCGGGTTTTCCGGCGCAAGTTTCGGGCGCACTGCGCCCGGAAACCGGTTGTATGCGTTCCGTCCGACGCGCCCGAAATCCCCAGGTGCTGCCACGTCGCCCCACAACAGGGGACAGCCGTGCAAAGCAACCGCCGCGCGCCACGCGTCCCCCGCGGTCAGCGGGGGTAGGTACGGCCCGCCTATCGCGTGCCGACACGCGTCCGCACTCGAGTGCGGCCGACCGCCCGCCTGGCGCCACAGTGCGCGCGCCGTCCCGAGGTACCCCTCTGCGCACTCCGGGGACCGCGACCACGTGAGCCAGCAAATCCCAAGCCGCCACGTGTCATGCGCCCGGTCCACCGCAACCCCGCAGGGTCGCTGAGCCGTGCTGCGTGCGCCGGCCACTCCGGGCACGCCACGCGTCCCGCGCCCGCGGTCCATGCACCGCCGCGCCTCCCGTGGACCGAGCTGCGTGAGCGGCCAATAATAGGCCGCCACGTGGCTCAGGCCGGTCCACGAGCTCCCCCATGCACCAAAAATTCCCGAAAACTTCCGGAAGCCCGTTTTCGGTCATCCGGACTCCAAATTTAACAAGCAAATAGCCGTTTTCAAGTATTTTTCCGCGCTGAATCCAAATCCAACCTCAGATTGGCCCAAAACCCTTTCTAAAATTCGGCAAATGCAGCCAAATGCCAAATCAGCCATCAAAATCTCACAAGGTCCATCCGTGGCATCCCTTTGATGCACCGTGGGCCAGACACACCAATACTAGGTGTTATACATAGAGGATTCATCGGAAGTTGCATGGGGAAAACCAGAACGCTACAATATGCTAGGTTTTCTCTTAATTAACAGATTTTTAGCCTTCAATTTCTAAAAATTCGGTTTTAGGGCATATAATAGGAATTTTCGAAAATCATGGAATTGATCTACTTTAAAATTCTTTTGCAAAACTAATTTGATCCCTAGTGTGAGACTCGGATGGATTCCCGCGACGAGATTACTGGTTGACCAGCAGCTCCTGAGGCCTATGTGGCACGTCGGTGGTGCCTGTGCACCAATTGGACGCTAGTGATGGACTCAGAGTGTTAAATGGATCACGTGGGTGATCAATTGGCCCCGTCAAATGCTTAGAAGTGGTTTTGCGCGCAAATGGATATTAAAATTGGATCAGTGCGAAGTTTAGACCAAGGAACACCTTTCCGGATGCCTTCGGCAATTTTAGAGTGGAATTTGGCAAATCGGACTTCGGATTTGGGATGCAGCGGCGCGGAAAACGTTGAAAATGGACTATTCACTTGTTTTTTTCGGAGCCCGGATGATGCGACGTTTTTCGACGGCTTCTTGTACT